>BHFT01002915.1:0-145156 GCA_004320025.1 Laticauda laticaudata
AGAGAGAGATCCATACCATTTCACAGCAAATGGAACTTATCCAATTTCTTACAAATTTCCAGGTGTTAGGAGCACCCCACACTTCGAGAGGAAAGCTTGTTCCCACTGGCTGAATTCCTTTGCTTGCTCTGTCAAGATTCCTCCTTATTCCAGTGGGTTCTCTCCTGGATTAGTTCCATCCATCGCTTTTTTGTCTTTGCCTTCAGGTGAAGAAGGAACCTTACTGTGGTAGTCTGTTGAGACTTAATTCCCCATTAGGCGAGAATGAGCGCATACAGTGGAGACGTTATAGAGAGTAGTGTTGTTTGCCAATAATACACACACAGTAACACAGCATACGGACCTGCTACAGTAAGTGTAAGGTTTTTACTTTCCCAGAAAGGCTTAACAAAGTCCAAAATAAGGCAGTCCAAACTGTCATTCACAGGTAAAATGCAGTCAGTTTTCATCCAGGGACCAAATATGAACCCAAATATCAAATCTCCATGTCAAAAACAGTTCTAAGTATCAGAGCTTACATTAAAATTCCAGCTAATACTCAGGTCAATTAGAAGAAATGGCAATACTTTCCAACAGAAGGAAACAGAGATTACACTCTCATTCTGGATGACAGAAAAACAATACCAGGCTCCATTTATGGCCATTGAGAAACCACACCGCAATTGGCATGCTGTTGGCATTCACTTAAAGAGGATACGTACGTAGAAATGGTCTTATCCTGGATTTATATATTTTTAACCAAATACCTGTAGGCAGACTCATTTTTCCTAACATTCTTCCTTTTCCGGTAAAAAATACTATACAAACCTTTACATTTTAAGTCCATAAATCTTCACAGCTAGCGCGTAGCTATGTTTATAGAGCCTTGGGCCTTTGTTTAAATATGATCTGCGTATATTGTTTTCTGACATTACAGTATTCAGCCTTAAATCATTTTACTTTGCACATATTGTCTTCACATTACATATCTTAAATTCTGTTCGTGTTTCGTTCTTAAATTTTAACAGCTAATATTTGAAGCCATCTGTATTGTCTGATTGGTTATCTTCATAACAATAGAATCTGTTACATTTAATTCCCATATCAATAATTGTTTAATATCAAAACTAAATTTTGTACATAGTAAAGACAACAAACACTGAGAATTCAAGCTCCATTGTGACAAACTTAGATGTTTTCTGTCTAATAGATCTCCATCCAATCACTGATTTTCCCAATTATTATCTAGCCAGTCCCCCGATGTAGATATTTCGTGATATTTGTTGGTCTGTGAGCAACAACTTGACATCGCAGTTTTCAAAATTCAGCTCATCTTTTGGCTCCCAAATACAATGCATTAATGCATTGCTGTTTCAGATATTTAACACATGATTTGCAGCTTTGCGAGTGCCTTTCAGTTGGCCTCAGCGTTAAATCTAGCTAATTGATTAACACTTATTGCAACTATCTGGCTTACCGAATCTCTGAGATAAGATAAACTCCAATTAAGGACTGATAAACATGTCTTTCATCAAAAATAGGACTTTTGAACATCACTGTGGGCTAAACTCCTGGCTCATTTGGGTGTTCTTAAGCCGGCTTTACAAAGTTCCATTTTAAAACCTTAGTACATTGGGTTAATTTTATCATGCCTGTGAGATCTTGTATCATCCCTTTCGTCGTCTTTACAGTAATTTCTTCTCGTTTTTCTTACATTTAGCTAATGTATCTATCGAGCTCCATTCCCTTGATAGCATGCACGACATAGTATGAATCACATCGTTCTCCCAATTAAAGCGCTGCCTACAAAGTATTAATTTTCTCTTAAGATCTTAGGTCATCATACCAGATTGCAAATTTCCATAGACTCTTCTTTCGATTTCCGCTTAAACAATATGTATTATATTTGTCAAAGTTCTTTAGTAAAATAATCATTGAGCGGCCAAGTCCTTTAACAAGCTGACGGCAGCCACGCTACAAAGCCGTTTAATGATTTTGAAACCGATCTGTTACTATATCCGATGTCCCTTCACCCAACAAAATGCACCCTCTTATCCCTTCAGCACTAGCCAACGTCATGATACGAGCTTGCACTCCCCTAACAAGGCTTACCCAAAATAGGTCTGAAGTGAACCCTGGCACCAGTGGCTGGCAAGATATGCTGTCTCTACATCCAAATGATTTACAATATATTTCTCTTAGCTGCCCACACTAATGCTGCCCTTTCAATGTAGTAAGCTTCAGACAGGTGCAAACACTCATCATAGTCCATTTTGCTGTCTGATTGAATCCTTGTTGCTTAACTAACCCTGGCTTTATGTGGTAACAGTCCCATCTACAACCAGTCTTTCAATTTACATATATCCATTTTACATCCATATGGCATTTACCTAGTGGTAATCTTAACATTTTCCTGTAACATCCGTTTTTTTAATGACTCATGTTCTTATTCATTTTAGCTTCTCGCCAAGCAGCCTCCAGATCCTTAGCAAGAATACAGTTTAGTTCACTATAATTACTGTGGAACTGTACTTCACTTGGCATACAATACTAGCGTGATATCAGGTGGTCGTGTCACTCGGTTTGAACACATCTTGTAATACAGGCTTATATGGTGGACTTGCCACTCGTGCCACCTCACTACCTGTTCTTGTTTCTTCCTGTGCCTGTTCTTCTGCTTCCTCCTGTTCTTCCTCTTTAATGGCTATTTGTTGGTTCCTGATTTTATCTTTAGGGAGCATTTGGGTGTCAATAATAATATCATTGGCTTGGATTCCTGTCTCCAGTTTATCCCACCTCAACGTGTCTCAGAGGAATGTGTGTGCACTGCACTACAGTAAACATGAGCTGTGCCTGTGATTCCCAGCAATCTAAATGCTCTGTATGGTTTGGCCTCATTAACCCACAAAGAAATAATTTCTTAGCTCCTGTGTTGCCTTTCAGTTTACTTGTGAGGGAATATGCACCCATGCTGCGAGCTCCAAATGTGGTGTAAATAACTTAAAATTAGGTTTTTCATGCCATGCCAATGACGTGAAATGGCAATTCTCCAGGTTGTTGTCATTTACTGACATTGTTTCAGCAACATGGTTATATACATTAATGGCCTTCACCCACAGTGTTCAGGTAAACTGAATCAGATAACCATAGTACAGAGCCATGGCTTTGTAATGTTGTGCCGTCTTTGTTCTGTAAAAGAGGTATGTTGTGTCTGTGAAGGTGCCAGAAACGGTTTTTGTCTCTCAACGCCACGCCAGTTTTTAACAATAGTTGTGAATTCTTTTGTTAACAAATTCAGTCCCATTATCAGTGAAATCCAGTTACCTTTCCTTTTCTTTTTCGTCTCAGCAAACCTTTAGCAGTTAGAGAATTGTTGGAATTGTTTCTGTTTTGTTCTTCATAAGATAGCAGAATGCCCATATTGTGGTAATGCGTCCATAATACTCAAAATATAGCAGCACCTCCTAAACTTCGTTTCTTAGCGACCAATTATAGTCAGCAACACAACCTCTAAAAGGTTCTTTGGTCTGAACCCTTTAAGTCTGTTTGGCAAGGCAGTAACCTTACTCTATCTTTGACTCACGAGCATTACAGTCGTAACATACTTGCTACAGGATTTCAATTTGTACTGCCTCTGACATTCAACAGTTTGCTTGAGCATTTTGAAATGTAATATAATGTGCCGCTAGACAAATCTATGTAGAAAATGTAGTAATACATACATCATGTGACTGAACATCTGTTATGAACCTGAGTTAGCCCATCTTCAAGCCTGCTCATCGCGTTGCCTATAACAATATAAATCTTTCTAATTGTAGCAGTAACCACTTTTATCCTCTTTCTCGCTATTATACATTATCTCCACCTAAAGGTTAATTACATAACCAATATGAACTAGCAAATTAAATTTCCAAGGTTTAGGTACATATAACATGTTAAATGTTCGTTTCTACAAGAGCAATATGGCATAGTTACCGCTTCACACCTGCCATGCTTTAATCTTCCCATCCACTTTGCCAATGATACATAGTTGTTTACTCGTGCGACATCTTTAGCAAACTTTTTTTCTGATCTTAGTAATGACTCATTGCGATGCTCCACGTATCAACAACCAGCAATATTTGTTTACAGCTTAGAAATTGCTAGCACATGGGTAAACTAACATTCTTCCTGGCCGTCTGGTGTTATCAGTATGCTGTTGTTTTCGCCGTTTTCTACAGATTTTAAGCTATATGTCCTCTAGCCCACAAGAACAACTTTCCTAACAGTATAGACAGTAGAAAACAGTAGATTCTCTTTTGTGGTTGTTCCTTCTCAGGTGGTCTTTATCCGCAGCCGTCTTGCCTACTCTAGCCAACCTTCCATATTGTCAGTCAATGTCAGTTTTATTCTGGGCCTAGAGATTCCAGGAAGAGTACATTAGTCATACAACTGTTCATTCCAATGAGGAAAGAAGTGACTGTAAAACTTGTATGCAGCTCTGAAAATATCAGTTCTTTTTCATGTAGTCTATTGAAAAGTCTCTTCTTTCATGAACCTTCAACATGAGCTAACACTATCTCCACGCTTTCTAGAAGATGGTGCGTACTAAACAGTTTAACATGTAAAGCATGTATAGATCGTGCATACCGGACTAGACACTGTCGTTATGAATCTGATCAAATCTTCTTCAACTTCTCCCAGATACGCAGGCGCAGCTCTACTCCATGAATATGGAGTTCGCCTCTTGAGTCACTCCAGTCCAGAGATTATACAAAGACTCGTTCGTCTTTGTTCTGTTTAAAGTCAAGCAGTTTCTTAGGCATATCTCATTAATTTCGGATCCCAAGCAGTTTACTCTGGTAGGCTCTTGTAATCAATATTCATAAACCTTCTTAACGCAGACGTGAAGACCTGCATTTCATAGACCAGGGAACATAGTTTGTTCCATCCAGACCGGGTTAATCAGGTGAATTAGACTGTGAAGTGAATTGTCAGCGCATCTTTCCCAGTTGATAGCTAAGACCACAATTAAACAGTAAACGAGCTTGTTCTGTATCGACGTGCACTTCCTACTCTCAGCTATCTGAACCTGGTTATGGCCTGGGCCATAACAGCAGTTGTTGAGTGTAATCCCCTCCTTGAATGTAGGACGAATGAGCGCATAAAGGGAGACGTATAGAGAGGTGGTTTTGTACCCAAGCTTCAAACACAGTACACAGTTACACTGTACAGTAAATGTAGGTTTTTACTTCACAGAAGGCTTAAGGCAAAGTCAAATCCCAAAGCTCAGCTCCAAGTCATATCAGCAGTAATATGATCACGTCAGCTTCGTTCAACCGCAGAGATAATCCAAATATATCTACATTCAATTCTAGTGTCAACAAACACAGTTCAGTATATCAACGCAATCTGTACAGATTACAATTCCTGGCCGTAATATCCAGTCACATTCAGAAGAAATGGCAATATACTTTCAACAGAAGGAAACCAGAGATACACTCTCTTTCTGAGATTGAAAGAAAAAAACAACACAGGTTTCTAGCTCCATCTTATGCCATTCCATTTGAGAAACCACACCCAATTGCATGCTCTTGCATTCCCTTAAAGAGATAGTACTAAAATGTTTATCTTGGTTTTCATATTTCTAACCCAAATACCTATTAGGAGACTCATATTCCTAACAAGATCTATGAACACAGCGGGTTAAAAACTAGAATTTCCTGGTTTGGGTGTAAGGGAGAACTTGGCTTTGTGCTGGATTGTGCTGACCCTTGGATGCATTTTGGAGGGGTGGGGTTGTGAGACTCATGTGACCTTAGCATTTCTTGGCAACTTGGTTGGAAGGCTCCAAAGAGCATTCAAGCTCTTTTCCAGCTTCTTAATCTAGGATGCAATCCTCTTTTGTTGTGGGAACTCACAATTTTTTTTCTGGGTTTCTTCTTCTTCTTTTGAAAGCATAAGGACAGCACAGTGGAATCAGGCCAAATTATTTTTGGGTCTGAGTTGTGCATTCAAAAACATTTCTGTTGTGTTGTAAAGCTTCATCGTCCATTGAAATTTTCTGTACACGTTTCCGAGGGAGAAAATAAGGAACCTTTGGTTGACATAAGTTACACGCATAACATCAGTTTAAAATCCAGTGCTTTTTTAAACAAAGGATTGTTTGTGATCTGTTATGCACATGTCTGCGTCACAGGTATTCCTTGTTATGAGTTATGACCAGTCACTTAATTACTGTAGAAAGTTATAGTGACCTGTGCCAATATTTAGGTATACCATTAATCAGAAAAAAATCACAATTGAGCTGGAAAGGACCTTGGAGGTCTTCTAGTCCAGCCCCCTGCTCATGCAGGAGATCTAATAATAGACCTGGGTGTTTTACGTTCCCTGGGTCACCTCTGACCCTTTGGCTCTCCCTGTCTAGCCCGCGTGAGATCAATTGGAAATTAAAAATCAAATGTAAATAAATGTACACACCATGCACACAACACAATGGCATGGCTTTCATTTTGAAGGTGACTTTTTTCCCCCCAATTTTTCCTCTATTGCAGATCTATTGGTTTGGCCCTCCACAAGAGTTCCAGTTTTTCATGTGGCCCCTCAGGAAAATTAATTGCCAATCCTTTGTCTATAACTGGGGGTCTCTAAACTTCACAACTTTTAAGATTTGTTAACTTCAGCTCCCAGAATTCCCCAGTCAGCTACTGTCTGGGGAATTCTGGGAATTGAAATCCAGGAAGTTTAAAAAGGTGGCCATGTTTGGAAAGCCAAAGCTTAGGCCTGCCAGTCTCAACTCTTGTCTGTGGAAAGTAGCCTGCATGGTCTGGTTACATCTCAGTTGTGTGGCTGATTGTGTACCTTGTGTGAAATCTCTGCTGTGGAGGGTGTCCATGGCGTCCAGCTGTAAAATATATCCAGAAGNGAGGGTGTCCACGGCGTCCAGCTGTAAAATATATACAGAAGTGGTTCTGATTCGGGTTATTTAAATGTCCTTCGGATTTTCAGTGGTTTGTGGGGTCCCCCAATGTTCATCCGGGTTTCTCTCCCCCTTTCTGGCTTTTGCAGCTGCTCTCCACCAAGCTACCCTACTGTCGGGAAAACGTGTGTTTGGCCTATGGTCAGGAGTGGTCGGTGTACGCCGTGGGGTCTCAGGCCCATGTCTCTCTCCTGGACCCCCGACAGCCTTCCCACAAGGTTAAGTCTGTCTGCTCCAGAGAGCGAGGAAGCGGTAAGGATGTCTTCCGGGGAACATTCGTGGGTGTGGTATGAAAAATGTGTGGGGATCCAGCTCTTCCCCCCCTCCCCCAACTCAAAAGCCTTCCTCCCTCCCTCCTTCCTACCTTCCTTCCTTCCCTCTTTAAGAAGAGACTACTAGACAGTCACTGATCTGAAACAGTATAGGTTATCCTGCTTAAGCAGGGGAATGGACTAGAAGACCTCCAAGGTCTTCTGCTCTATTCCTATTTCTATTCATGCCATTCCATATTTTCTATTCTGTTCTGTTCTGTTTCCTTCCATTGGGTTCCATTCCACATATTCTGTTCTATCCTGTCCTGTCCTGTCCCGTCCTTTTTTTTCCTTCCTTCCTTCCTTCCTTCCTTCCTTCCTTCCTTCCTTCCTTCCTTCCTTCCTTCCTTCCTTCCTTCTTTCTTTCTCTCACTCTCTCTTTTCTGTTCCTAACTTCCTTCCTTCTCCTCCCATCTCCCCTTCTCTCTTCTCCCCTTCCCTCCCTTTTCTTTCCCTGTACTTACAATGGTTGCAGTATCCTGGGGATTCTCATTTGCAGCCTTGGGGAGTTTCTGACAAGCAGAATCAATGAGGGGAAGCCAGATTCATTTAATGACCACATCATTCATGTGACTTTAGCAATTTGCTTAAGTATGGTAAAACCTGGTGAGACTCACTTAACAACTGTCTGCTTAGGCAGCCAGGGGAGTTTTGGGCTCAGTTGTGGTCATAGGTCAAGGACCTAACTGCAGGGCCGGGATTGGTTGCCAGTGTCCCCTAATGCCTCCGTCCCTCTTCTGCGACAGGCATTCGCTCCGTGAGCTTCTACGAGCACATCATCACGGTGGGGACTGGGCAGGGCTCCTTGCTGTTTTACGACATCCGAGCCCAGAGGTTCCTGGACGAGAAACCGCCCCAGAATTTCTACGGATCAAAATTGGCAGGAAGTGAAATTCTCAAGCTCTCAACCGGCAAAGGCTGGCTGGTGAGTAGGTGCAGAAAGAGGAGACTGGGAGACTCAGGTAGGCTCTCCGTGAAGTCAGGAGGAGGGGTCGTCAGGCTACGGAGAGTCTTAGAAACCAGGTGCTGCGCGTAGGTTTGTCCTTCGGCAGTCTGCATTATCAAGGTGGAAGTGATGGTTGGTCAGCTGAAACAGAGGCAGGATGGATTCCAAAACTTCACCAGCAATGACTCAATCAGTGACAGCCAGTTTGGTCCACCTAGAAACCAGGAGATGGAGAGTTCAAGTCCTGGCTTACTCATAAAAGCTGGCTGGGTGGATCTCTGCCAATCACCAGGAGACAGTGAGTTCTAGTCCTGCCTTAGACTTGAAAGCTGGCTGGGTGACTTTGGGGCAGTCACTGGGAGATGATGAGTTCTAGTCTTGTCTTAGGCATAGAAACTGACAGAGTGGAAACTTGGGCCAATCACCAGGAGACAGTGAGTTCTAGTCTTCTAGTCTTGCCTTAAGCATGAAAACTGATAGGGTGACCTTAGGCCAATCACCAGAGATAGTGAGTCCTAGTATTGCCTTAGACATGAAAGCTGGCTGGGTGATTTTGGGCCAATCACTAGGAGACGGTGAGTTCTAGTCCCACCGTAGGCATGAAAGCTAACTGGGTGAATCTGGCCAATCACCAGGAGATGGTGAGTTATAGTCCCGCCTTAGGCAAGCAATCCAACTGGGTGTTGTCATTTCGGGCCAGTCCCTCATTCTGAGCCCATGACATCATTGGGTAACAAGCTGGTCAGTCGATTCCTGCTGCCACATACAATTGATGCAAGTGAGGGGTAAACCAGGAATTGGTTTAGCTTCTCCTATCTTTCTTCCTTGGTCCCAGGGAGATGCAGGTAGTCCTCAACTTACAACAGTTTGTTTCATGACCAAAGTAACGGCACTAACAAAAAAAAGTGAACATTTCTCACACAACTATTGCAGCAAACCCATTGACACATGATTAAAATGTGGGTGCTTAGCCATTGACTCGTACTTATGATAGTTGTGTCCCGGGGCTAACGTCATCCCCTCTTGCGACCTATCAAGCCACATCCACAGGGGAAGCCAGATTCACTTAACGACCATGTGACTAACTTGACAACTTGCAGTGGTTCGCTTAATGATGGCAGGAAAGCTCATAAAACAGGGCCAAACTTGGCGAGAGGCTGTGTCTCTGGCCACTAAAAGGGCTCAATAATTGTGGGCCGTAAGCTGACGACTGCCTGTACAGACTGGCTCTTGGGAAGGCAGTGGGTTGCATTGCTAACTGACGTCCACTTCCTTTTTTGACAGAATCATGACGAAACCTGGAGGAATTACTTTTCGGACATCAGTTTCTTCCCGAACGCGGTTTACACGCACTGCTACGACTCGTCGGGCACGAAGCTTTTCGTGGCAGGAGGCCCTCTCCCTTCCGGACTCCACGGGAATTACGCCGGCCTCTGGAGCTAATGATGCTTTTTTCCCCCCCTGAAAAAGAAAAACCTCTGGAAAGCGTGACTTTCTTCTCCTCCTCCTCCTCCTTTCCCACCCTCACCTTCATTTCCTCTCCTTTTTTAAAAACAAAAGGATTTGTGGACCTTCCTGTCTTCTGGTTTTGATGCCACTCGGGGTTTAAAAACACACACACATTTTTTTTTTTCAAGGAGGGGAAACCGTCGAGTCTCCCAGAAGTTTTTGTACATTTTTAAAAATGGGATGTTTTTTTTTTTTAAATTTCTTTTGGGTTGTTGTGGTTGTTGTGGTTGTTGACCTGCTTTGATCTTTCTATGATAGAGTGAGGGTTGGCACCCTTTTTATTGCATTTCCTAAAAACAGTGGCGTCTTTGGCCCCAAGCTCAGACCAACCGACTGACCGACCATAAGTCTCATTTTTCTTCTCTTACTTCGCTGGAAGGTAGGATTCCTTGATACGATCAGCTGCTGCCAAGCTTTCTATGAAAGCCCAGGGGCTGTGTGCGCATGCGCACACGTGTGTGTGTACATGTATGTGCAGGTATTTTTGTCGGTCACCTTTCCTGGAATAAAAATGATCTAATTAAAAATCAACATGTATTTATACCGCAGACCCTTCTACCTAATCCACAGAGTTAGGTCTGCCCTGCCCCTAAACTCTGGGTCAATCTTTAAGAAGTGCAGGTTTTATAAGGATGCCGTTTTCGTCGCTGAACCAGTGTGGGACCTCCGTTGTCGTTTTTTAATTTATAAAGTCTACCATGTTAATTCAAGAGAGAGACATTAAAGACAACCACTGAGAACCAGGAACACAACTTCAACATTCTGTTAAGTTTACATGTGTGTATGTGTATCTATATATCTACTGTATATACCGTTTCCCCCAAAATAGGACCTACCCTTAAAGTAAGTCCTAGCTTTATTTTTTATATGTGCATCCAATTTAAGCCCTACCCCCCCCCCCCAAAAAAAGCCCTAATTAAGATCCTGCCCACTCCAGAGTGACGGGTAAAAATTAAGCTAAGGATGGGTTGGAGCTGCCCTATTACTTACCTTTGGACAGTTGTAGCCAGGCCTCGCATCCCCCGACACCTGCTTGCCAACCCATTTCTTCTGCAGCTGGCAAGGTTTTCCTGAAGACCTCTGGAGCTGAGAACAAAGCTCTGGATCGATCCAGAGCTCTCTTATTGGCTGCAGAGGCCTTCAGGAAAGCCTTGCTGGCCTCAGAAGAAGTTCCTGAAGGCCTCTGACAGCAAAAAAGAGGCTGGGGGCAATGCACGCAAGTGAGGTTACTCAGTGGATGACATCCCCTGAAAATAAGACCTAGTGCCTTTTTTTGATGGCAAAAAAAATAAGACGGTCTTATTTTGGGGGAAACATGGTATCCATCCATCTATCCATCCATATCATTCTCTCCATCCACCTATCTACACACACATATACACACACACATGCACACACACGTAAAAGTACTTGAACACATACCTAGTTCACAACTGCTTCTAAACCAGTGCATAGACACACATTTTTTTGTCTATTGTTAAAAACTGGCGATTAGCTACCTTCTGCGAACAGTTTTGCATCCACAATCTCAAATAATCTTCATTTGAAACTAGTTGCTTTCCAGCTTTTAGATTGGTGTTTTTTTAAAAAAACGGCTTCATATAGATTGTATTTCTAGATTTTTTTTTTTAAGTAAACAACAACTATGAATGCCCCAAAGGAGGAGAAATTGCAGAGGGGAAGTTGCAGACGGGGATCTTCAGAAATGGGGTTTTCCTCTTCAGCTAATCGGAAAGAGCAAGATTTTTTTTCCTTTGAGGCACACAGATTTGCCATGACATATAGGAATCCACAAGCAAATGACATGATAGCAGTCTTCCAATATCTCAGGATGCCCCAAAGAAGAGGAGATGAAGCTATTCTCCAAAGCCCCGGAGGGCAGGACAAGAAGCAACTGATGGAAACTAATCAAGGAGAGAAGCAACCTGGAACTAAGGAGGAATTTCCTGACAGAACAATTAACCAGTGGAACTCCTTGCCTCCAGAAGTTGTGAATGCTCCAACACTGGAAGTTTTTAAGAAGAGATTGGACAGCCATTTGTCTGAAGTGGTGTAGAGTTTCCTGCCAAAGTAGAGGGTTGGACTAGAAGACCTCCAAGGAGCCTTCCAACTCTGTTATTCTAAATTCTATTCCATTCTTTCTGTTTTCTACTTTAAATGGAGCAAAACTTGCTGAACCACTGTCTTGCTTAGCAATGAAAACTTTGGGCTCACTGGTGATTGTCAGTTCGAGGACTATCTCACATGAAGCATAGTTTAACACACCTACCCTTTAGAAGGTTGAATTAACTCACTGATACAAGCAAACCTCAAAACAATTGTGTGCTTCTGGTCACACAACAACGAATGAGGTTTAATCACAATAATGATTTGCTTTTGGTTCCATAAGCATAATACTCAACTAAAACTTTGGTGCTACGGTTCTCATAACTCAGGTCAGCCATGCCCTCCAGTCCAGGCTTCTAAAATAGGAACAAAACACACACGGACCCAATTCTTATGGAGGGTGGAGCTATGCTATAGGCAGTCCTTGAATTTCAGCAGTTCATTTAGAGACCGTTCAAAGTTGACAGCGTTGAACTTAGGACCGCTTTTCGCAGTTACAACCTTGGCACTGTCCCTGTGATCACGCAATGAAAATTCAGACCCTTGGCCACTGGCTCATGTTTATGACAGTTGCAGTGTGATTCCCCTTTTGTGACCTGCTGTCAAAAGTCCAAGGGAAAGCCAGATTCACTTAACAACTGTGTTACTCATTTAACTGCAACAATGCAGTTAACCGCTGTGACAAGATCGGTTGTAAAATGGGGAACAAATTCAAATGTTTCACTTAGCAACAGAAATTTTGCGATCCATTATAAATCAAGGACTACCTGTACTTCAGCAGCTGATGTAGCTTGGGTGTTTGCCTTCGTACAAAGTCCGCTAGTAGACAAACACACACCTTTACTCTGAGATCTGAAAGAAAATAAAAAAACGTACAGGTAGTTCCTGACTTTCAACTATTTGTTTAGTGAAGTTACAGGCACTGAAAACAGTTATGGTCGTTCTTCACACTTGGGGTCTATTGAAGCATCCCTGTGTTCATGTGATCAAAATTAATGTGTTTGGCCATTGACTCATGTTTATGATGGTTGCAGCGTTCATCATTTGTGACTGCCCCAGACAGCTTGTGACAAGCAAAGTCAGTGAGGGGAGCCAGATTTGTTTAAATGACCACATGATTCGCTTAACAACTTTGGAAAAATAACCAGAAAAAGCTACTCTGACATTCAAAGTCAACAGAGTTTGGGGGAAAGGAAGAAGAATCCTTACACAATTCAGGCACTGAATTATGGATGCTCAGGGTGCGACTGCATTTAAAAATAGTATTTTGCATATTTTAATCCTTTTAAAAATATAGTTAAAAGGAGGATTTTGTTTTCAACTGGATTTCTAGAGTGTCGCTTAATGAAGGAGATACTGTTGAAGTGTCTTCTTTCTGAGCTGGATTTTATCCTACACTCGGGTGAATTTGCCTGAGGGATGAGGCAAATGGCCAGCTGCAAAAGTCAGGAGTGTTTTCTTACACATTGCCAGATATGAAATAAAGTGTAAGATGTTTCAGTAGAAAATATTTGTAGTTCAGGGGTGAATTGTTGGGTCCTTGATGCTCCCTGAGCTTGGTGGTTTTCATGCAATGTTTCATAATCCAACTAGGTAACATCTTCAGTGCTAGAAGGGAGAAGAGGAGGAGGAAGGAGGGGGGGGAGCTATGGGGTCCTTGGTGCTCTCTGAGTTTGGTTATTTTCTTGCACACATTTGATGACACAACTATGTGACATCATCAGTGCTAGAAGAGAGGGGTTTGTGGAGAAGGACTCTGAGGTCTTTAGTGCTGTGTCAATTTAGTAGTTTTCTTGTAGATATTTTTTATATTTTTTACTTTATCCAATTTTGGCCACCACACTATAAAAAATATATTGAGACTCTACAAAGAGTGCAGAGAAGAGTAACCAAGGTGATTAGTGGTCTGGAGGCTAAAACATACCAAGAACAGTTGCAGTAACTGGGCATGGCTAGTCTAGTGAAGAGAAGGACCAGGGGAGATTAGCAGTCTTCTAATATTTGAGGGACTGTCACAGAGAGGAGGAGGGGGTCAAGCTGTTTTCCAAGACAGCTGATGGCCAGACAAGGAATAATGGATGGAAACTGAACAAGGAGAGATTCAACCTGGAAATAAAGAAATTTTCTGACCGTGAGAACAATCAACCCATGGGATAGCTTGCTTTCAGAAGTTGTGGCAGCTTCATCGCTGGAGGTTTTTAAGAAGAGACTGGACTGCCATCTGTCAAAAATGGTGTAGAGTCTGCTTGGGTGGGGGGTTGGACTAGATGACTTACAAGGTCCCTTCCAACTCTCTTAATCTGGTATAAATCTGTATTACCCAACTAGGAAGTGATGATGTTATCGAGTCAAGTAATAAAATATCTGAAAAAAACACCAAGCTTAGAGAACACCAGGGGATTTATTGGTGCTCTCTGAGCTTGATAGCTCCTTTAGCCAACTAGGTAACATCAGTGTGAGGAATGTAGAGATCTTCCTGCAAAAAAAAAAAAGAAATTTAGTTCATAAACTCTTTGAGAACTGGATTACATTCCATATACACACCCTAAACTTCTCCCTGTAAAAGTTCCACCGTGTTTCATAAGTGGAAGTTGGTTCAAAGATAGGCAGCTACAGAAATGCTTTAAATAAATAAGAATACAAATAAGTTTTGGAATGAAAAGTGATTCCAGTTGTATTTATCAGAATGAAGTGTCTTCTTGTGGGGTTTCCCCCTCTGGCTAGTTATTTGATGCCAACAGGCAATCTTCATTAGAAGAGCAATGCTGCATGACCATTAGAGCTCTCTAATAAGCATAGTGCTGAACAGATTAAGCTTTGCAAAAATGTTGAGATCTGTAATTATCCCTGCCTGGAAACAAAGCTGGGGCTACCAAATCCCCATCAGTGAATTAGAATCAGGATTCTAAGGCTGGAAGGTACCTTGGAGGTCTTCTAGTCCAACTCCCTGCTCAAGCAACAGATCTATACCATCCTGGACAAATGGTTGTCCCATCTCTTTTTTAAAACTTCCAGTGATGGAGCCCTCACAACTTCTGCTGGAAATTTGTTCCACTGATTAATGTTCTCACTGATAGGAAGTTTCTCTTTAGTTCTAGGTTGCGTATCTCCTTCATTAGTTTCCATCCATTGCTTCTTGTCCTGCCTTCAGGGGCTTTGGAGAATAGGTTAATCCCCTCTTCTTTGGGGCAGCCCCTCAAATATTGGAAAACTGCTATCATGTCATCCCTAGTTCTTTACATTGAATAAGACATACCCAAGTCCTGCAACTGTTTTTCATGTTTTAGCCTCCAGCTCCCTTATTCAATTTTGTGGGTCTCCTCTTCACTCTTTCTAGAGTCTCAATGTCTTTTCTATATCGTGGCAACCAAAATTGGATGTAATATTCTAAGTGTAGTGTTACCAACATATTATAAAGTCTTCATGTAATCTTGATGCTTTTCCTCTGTTCATGCAGCCTAGGACTGTGTTGACTTTCCACTGCTTGCTCGCTCCATCAATCCAATCATTTATCCATCCAATTTATTTGCCATCCATCTCACGGTTCAGGTGACTGAAGAGCTACTTAACCATAACTTAAGTGGTGGTCCACTAAGATTCCAAGTTCTGTCTTGAAATTGTTACTGTTGAGCCAGGTATCTCCTAATCCAGGGGTGCCAAACTGAAAGCGACCCTCGACCTCGACCGGAGATCCTGGCGGGACTTTTATTGTTTCTTGACCGGGTACCACGGAGACGGTCTTTTCTTGGAGCTCGCGAGGGCCCTCCTGAGCTCCGGTTTCTCTGGCAGGAGGTGGCAGGAGGCTGTTGCAACCAAAAATGGAGCTTGGGGCTCATTTTTGCTGGCAGGCCTCGGGCCACGACAGGCGCCCCCAACACAAGTGATGTCATGCTGGCCATGCCCACCCTGACCATGCCCACCTCGGCCCCCGAGGTCAAATATAACCCTGATGCAGCCCTCAATGAAATCGAATTTAACACCCGTCTTAATCTAAGGGGTCCTCAGTATTCTCTGAAGTTGCTGGTTTTCTTGCAGACATTTCATTACCTTAACTAGGTAACACCATCAGTACTAGAAGACTGTTGAGGTCTTTCGTGCTGAGCTTGTCAGTTTTCTTGTAGATGTTTTATTACCCTACTAGGCACTGATGCTGTTACCTAGTTAGAGTCATGAAATGTCTGCAAGAAAACAAGCTCAGAGAGCACCAAGGACCCCAGAGCCCATTCTTCCCCTTCCTCCTCTTCTCCATAAACTTCACCCCCCTTCTGGCACTGATGAGGTTACCTAGTTGGGTCATGAAATGTCTGCAAGAAAACTAAGCTCAAGAGAGCACGGAGGACCCCTCATTTCAACCCTGGTCTAAAAATATTCTCCTTTATCGGGACCTCCTATTTTATCCCTTTGCATTTGGCTTTTCTTGCCTAAGTAAATGTTGCTTTTCTCACCACTGAATTGCATTTTGTTGTGCAGGGCCCAATGTGCCACTCTTCGGAGCTCCAAACTTTTGGATCTGGAGGTTTCATGGACTGGAGAAATTGTCTTCATGGCAGAGAAAATACTTTCTATGGAGAATGTTCTCGATTCAACAGTCCCAGGAAAGATCTCTCCTTCAGTCACTGTATTGAATGTCTATGGAGATTCTCATTCATCCAAGTCATGGTTGTCTCAAAGGTGCTTTTTTATTTTTCCAAGAGGCAGCTGGACTTTCTGGGATTTTTTTCGAAGACGTTTTGCTTCTCATCCAAGAAGCTTCTTCAGCTTTGCTCTTCTTCATTCAGAGCTGAAGAAGCTCCTTGGATGAGAAGCAAAACGTCTTCAAAGAAAAACCAAAAAGTCCAGCTACCTCTTGAAAAAACAAACAAACACTGTACTGAATTTTTGATTGATTGATTGAATACTTTATTGGCCAAGTATGATTAGACACACAAAGAATTTGTCTCCATTTTTTTTGGTTTCTTATCTTTTTCCTAAGATGTCCTCAGATTGTGGAATTCTAGGCTATTTTTTCTGTTTGTTGTGCAAGACTCCCGATACAACAATGCATTCAACTGTTTTATTTTCCATGTGTGTTTCAGGTAGTTCTCTACTTACGATGGCAATTGGGCCAGAATTTCCATTGCTAAGCAAAAGTGGTCATTAAGTGAGTTGCACCCAATTGTACCTTTTTTTTGTTCAGCGAATCACTGCCATTAAGCAAATTATCATAACTCAAGGCAGTGAACATTTCTAAGAAGTCCTTCCTCTATTTTCTCCACAACAACCCTGTGAGGCCAGTTGGGCTGGGTGATTGCTATTGGCTGGATTCACATACACATTTACATTTTATATATAATTTCTCTGTGTTTGTATGTGTACTTATATATTTTTGGGGTCTTTTAATGGAGTTTTCAGTTATTTTGTTAAAAAATTTTTTTTTTGCTTTTTAACTTTGCACCCGGTTCAAAGTCACCCAAGCGACGGGAAACTATATACCGAATGAAACAAATTATGCTACAGGATAACATACCTCTTAAAACAAAAACAAAGAATTTCACAACATCCCTTTCTCCTCAGGCAGAGAACCGCCGATCCCGCCTTTTTATTTTGGCCGGAAAGGTCACGTGCTGGTGACGTCACTCGGCTCCTCCCTCCCCCGTCCCCATTCGCTAGTAAATCGATCAGTTAGGTAGGGCAGTCCCGGAGCGAGAGACTTCCTTCGGAATCCCTCCCCCCCCGCCTACCCCTCCCTTTTTTCCCCTTCCTATTCCTATTCCTCCGCCGCCCCTGTCAGGATCACGTGACTGAAGACGCGGAGCCGGGAACCTTCGGAGAAGAATACTGAGGAGAAGAGAGCGCGCGAGGCGGAGGGGCCTGCTGCGCAAGCGCCGACGCGGGCTGAGGGACGGGCCAAGACGGTCAACGCGCCTCCCTCCGGCTTGGTCACGTGCCGCGCGCGCGTTGCGGAGGGGAGGAGACGAGCGGGAGGAGGAGGAGGAGGGAAGGTCACGTGACTGTGGGGGGGCGCCGCCGCTGCCGCCGCCAGTGCCGCCGCCGCCGCTTTGTGAGCACGTTGGCGGCTAAGAGCGCGCGCGTCCTCGCGTGGTGGTGGTCGCGGGGGGGGGGGGTTTGTTCGCGGGCCCGCGCGTGGGAGGCGAAGTGGTGTGTGGGGATCGTCCGTTTTCTCTCAGGGCGGTGGGCGAGCGGGGTGGGTGGATGGGGGTGGGGGGCTTCAGAAGCGCCTCAGCGCCCCCCGTTTCTTTTCGTCCCCTCAGAATGGCGTCCTCTCGCGGGGGGAGGAGGAGGAGGCGGGCCCGCGACCCCCTGAGGGAGACTTTTAGGGACACCTGCCCCTCTTCGTGAGGGGAAGGGAAGGAAGGGGGTAGGGGGTGGGCTCCCGAACTTTCCCCTCACGCGGACTACACGCCCCATACTCCCCATTGCTGAGACGGTATGGGGCCTAGAAAGGGGGCTTTGCCGGCGGCTGCCCGGTTAAAACCCTCCCCCCCTTATAAAAGAAGAGGCAGAATAAGTGAAATTTTCGGTGGGGAGAGCAATTTTCCTCGGTCTTCCCCCCCCCTCGTTTTCCCGGGGTCACTTTTTACTTTTATTTTGTTTCTTATCCCATTTCTATATGCGGCCCTATTCTCTGCTCTCCTTTTCGGGGTCCCTTTTTATTTTTATTTGTTAATTTATTACCCCATTTATATTCTCTGCCCTCCCCTTTTCGGGCTCACTTTTTACTTTTATTTTGTTTATTATCCTATTTCTATATGCAGCCCTATTCTCCGCTCCCCTTTTCGGGGTCACTTTTTACTTTTATTTATTAATTTATTACCTCATTTATATTCTCTGCCCCCCCTTTTCGGGGTCACTTTTTACTTTTTTTTCATTAATTTATTACCTCATTTATATTCTCTGCCCCCCCTTTTCAGGGTCACTTTTTACTTTTATTTATTAATTTATCCTATTTCTATTTGCAGCACTATTATCTGCCCCTTCCTTTTTGAGACCACTTTCTACTTTTATTTATTATTAATTTATTATTCCATTTCTGTATGCAGCCTTATTCTCTCCCTCCCTTTTTTGAGATCACTTTTTACTTTTATTCATCATTAATTTATTATTTCATTTCATCCCCCTATTCTCTTCCTTCCCTTTTGAGATCACTTTTTTTACTTTTGTTTATTAATTTATTATTCCATTTCTATATACAACCCAATTTGCCCCCCATCGCTTTCTACATGTATTATTATTGTTCCATTTCTATGCCATCCTATTCTCTCCCCCCTCCTTTTGAGATCACTTTTATTTATTATTTATTATTCCATTCCTATGCAGCTCTATTCTCTCCCTCCCTCCCCCCTTCGAGGTCACTTTCCACTTATATTTAATTCTTATTTATGATTCCATATCTTGCAGTCTATTTGAGGGGATGAGAAGTTTACATGGGGTGCCCCACCCTTGCCTGACTGCCCTGGCATTTGTCATGGAAAATCCGAAAATGTGCCCCCTCCCAGCTTCCCCTTCTCTGAGCCCAGTTTTATTTTGGGAGGATAGCAATCCCTTCCCCAGGTGGGTGACTTGGCTGCCCTTGGCTCCCTTCCCGGGATCGACCCTCTCCCCCCTCTGGCTGAGAGAAAGGATCTCCCATCCCCCTATCCCTTTCTGGCACAGCCTGGGGTCTGCATGGGACAGAAGGGCCTCCTCTCACCTTTGCTTGCTTGCTTTGTGTGGCCCTTCCTGGGTTAGGCTGGTGGGAGAAAGGTTTCAATCTGGCTCTTTTCCAGAGAAGTCCCTGAGTTTGGACTTATTTATGATATACAGGGAAAGATAGTCCTCGAGTTATGACCACAGTTGAGTCCAAAATTTCTGTAGTTAAGCGAGACATTCGTTCAGGGAGTTTTGCTTTTCTTGCCAGAGTTGTTAAGTGAATCACTGCAGTTGATAAGTTAGTAACTTGGCTGTTAAGTGAATCTGGCTTCCCCATTAAATTTGCTTGTCAAAAGATTGCAAAAGGGGACCACGTGACCTCGAGACACAGCTGCGGTCATAAATAGGAACCAGTGGCTAAGCATCTGACTTTTGATCGCATGATCGTGGGGATGCTGGAAAGGCTGTAAAAGTGAAAAACCCGTCATAAGTCATTTTTTTTAGTGCTGCTGTGACATTAAATGGTAGTTAAATAAACGGTTGTAAGACTTATAACAGTTCATTTAGTGATCATTTTTCACACTCAAGACCATTGCAGCCCTCCCCCCCATAGTCACGTGATCTAAATGCAGCTACTTGGCAACCGACTCGTATTTATGATGGTTTCAGTGTCCTGGGGTCATATGATCCCCTTTTATGTCCTTCTGACAAGTAAAGTCAATGGGGAAGCCAAATTCACTTAACCATGTTACTCTCCTAAGAATTGCAGTGATTCACTTAACTGTGGCCAGAGGGGTCATAAAATGAGACAAAATTCACTTAACAAATGTCTCAGTTAGCAACAGAGATTTTGGCCTCAATTGTGGTCCTATGTCAAGGATTACCTAAATATAAAGCCACCCAACTCACAGTTAGGTGACTCCTGGAGTCTGACAGAATTTAAATAAACTTACTTTGTGAAGTCTGTTGTTGCTGTTGACTAATGAAACCTTAGTAACAATAGTGAAGTGACTCATTTCTTTTTGGGGCGGTGAAAGTTAAAAAAACAGTTTTCAGGTGTAACGGCAGGGAGCGCAGGGTGAATCTATTTGGCAGAGTAACATTAGTAACTATACAGGTAATCCTCAACTTGCTTGTTTAGTGACCAAAACGCTGAAAAAAGGGGCTTATGACCATTTTTCACACTTATGACCATTGCAGCATCCCCATGGTTACATGATCAAAATTGCATGGCTTGGCATCAGGCAAGTATTTATGACAGTTGTAGTGTCCTAGAGTCACGTGATCCCCTTTTGTAAGCTTCTGACAAGCAAAGATTCACTTAACAACCATGCTGCTAACAGTTGCATTGACTCACTACCCAACTCTGGCAAAAAGATAATTCAATGAGCCAAAGCTAACTTAACAACTGTCCTGCTTAGCAGTGGAAATTTTGGGCTCAGTGGTGGTCATAAGTGGAGGACTGCCTGTATGTCCAATCCTGCAGATATTATAGCCCCAGCCTTAATTAAGTTGTGTTGAAAGCAAGGATTAGTGTTTTTCCACTTGAGCTACTTTTAAGATTTGTGGATTTAGAGAGAGAGAGAGAGAGAGAGAGAAAGAAAGAAAGAAAGAAAGAAAGAAAGAAAGAGAGAAAGAAAGAGAAAGAAAGAAAGAAAGAAAGAAAGAAAGAAAGAAAGAAAGAAAGAAAGAAAGAAAGAAAGAAAGAAAGATGGGTCTGGAGGTTGAAGTCCACAGATCTTAAAGTTTCCAAGGTTGGGAAACACTGATCTAGAGGGCAACAAAGGGAAAGTGTGTTCCAGGTGTTGAACTGCTATCCTGTACAGGTGAATCAAACGTCAAAAAATAGTTCACATGTTGCTTATATCTGAAGTAGATGATTCTGCAAAATTGAAACTAGTATTTCTTGTGGAGTGAATTTCCTGATTGTTAACTGGTCTCTACTTCTAAGTAAGCCTTGGAAACAATAAGGTAGGGTAGTTGATTGGTAGAATTCAAGCTTTTCTCTTAATTTGAGTGAACATTGAAAAGGAAACTAAAATGAGAAAATGGGTTTAGGGGTTAATTTTGGCTGGAGAAGTGGAAGGCCCCCCCTTGACTTTTGAAACAATTGTCCCTTTTCACCCAAGAAACAGGCGATGTAAGGATGAAGGGATCAAGAAAAATATGCAAGCCTTCTTTAAAATCTGTTATTTGCGTTTTGTTTAGGTCACAACATAGTTCTGAAATTCAACAGATGGAACTTTATTAGGACTGTTGATCTTCTTTGTTGTAGTAATTAACACATTTGGGCTTTTATGGTAGTACTCATTGGTGAACTTTTAAATTGGATATTAAAATACAGAATAACAGAGTTGAAAGGGACCTTGGAGGTCTTCTAGTCTAACCCCTTTGCTCAAGCAGGAGATTCTATACCATTCCAGACAAATGGCTGTTTCATCCTCTTAAAAGCTTCCAGTGATGGAGCAAACATAACTTCTGGGGCCAAGCTGTTCCACACATTAACTGTTCTAATTGTCAGGAAATTTCTTCTTAATTCTATTTTGGGTCTCTCCTTGATTCATTTCCTTCCACCCATTGCTTCTTGTCCTGCCCTCAGATGCTTTGGAGAATAGCTTGACTCTCTCTTCTTTGTGGCAGCCCCTGAGATATCGGAGCACTGCTATCATGTCTCCCCTAGTCCTTCTTTTCATTAAACCAGACATACCCAGTTACTGCAACTGCTCTTCATATGTTTTAGCTTCTGGTCCCCTAAACATCTTTGTTGCTCTTCTCTGTACTCTTTCTGGAATCTCAATATCTTTTATATCATGGCGTCCAAAACTGGATGCAGTATTCCAAGTGTGGCCTTACCGAGGCATTATAAAGTGGCACTAGCACTTCACTGTGATCTTGATTCTGTCCCTCTGTTGATGACGTCTAGGATTGCATTGGCTTTTTTGGCAGCGGCTGCACACTACTGGCTCATAATTTAAGTGATTATCCACATATTAGGACTCCTAGATCCCTCTTACTTTTGATGGTAAACATTACCAAATGTACAGCCCAAATTTATTAATTAAAGCATGACTTTAATGCACAGGCTTACTTATTTTTTGTTCCCTGTGTGTCTGTATCACTAAAACAATGCCATATTTGCCTCACTGTAGGTACAGCTTAGATTGTTGGACACAATTCTTCTGCCAATGTATTTGTTTGCTGAGAAAATTTCATTTAATTTTTTGTTCGATTGTGAACAATTCTATTGCTGGATTTGTGACATCTTCAGTATTTCCTCTCCTTTCTGTAATGACAAGATGTGGAGTTGTTCGTGAGAAAAATCAACAACAAAAGAAATGGAGATTGCGAAAGCATTACCATGCAGCTTTTTCTGATGTTGACAAAATGCCTTCAGATTGAATTCTGCTTTCTTGAAAACTTTTGTTGAATGCATTAGATTTGCATTCCTTCAAGCTATTATTTTAAAATTATTTGGTAGGGTGAAGAATACAGTTAATCTCAAGTTCCCCATTCTTTTTAAAAAGAAACGCACAGAGATTGAAGATTTCTTAAATATTCTAAGCTTTAAAAGTTTGTAAGCTGCAAATTAAATAATTATAGCATAATTAAACACAAAACTTTCCAGCTGTTTCTAAAAACAATTTATCTCTTTTGATAACCTTTCAGCATATGACCCTGAACTAATTTAGTCTTCCTCAATCTGTATTTATATGGAGTTATATCTTCTGAAACCAAGATCCTTAATGTTTTAGTAATTCACCCCATCAGCACCAATAACTGTCAAAGGTACTCTCACACAGCAAAAATGGTTAGGATTACTAGACCATTCTGTTGAGGGATGTCCATTGAACTGGTAAGTTTTTATGGAAAAGATGTAGTCTGCCCTAGGGCTGTGTTATGCCAGTAAAAGCTCTGGGCTACTAAGATATTTTTTAGCTTATTCATTAATCCAGCCCTGGCTAAAATAACTTCACTTTCCATCTTCCCAAAACAAGATGGTATGTGGGCACCTACGCATTACTCTACTATTTTTTTTTCACTGAGGCTAAAATATTTCTATGCTGAAACATTCCTTCTTTTATACAGGTAACCATAGTTCTCTATTTAAGATCACAGTTCAACCCAAAATTTTGGTTGCTTAGCAAGACAATAGTTAATGGAGTTTTTGCTCCATTTTATGACCTTTCTTGCCCCATGTATTAAGTAAATCACTGCAATTGTTAAATTAGTAACCTGGTAAGTGAATCCAGCTTCCCCATTGACTTTAGAATAACAGAGTTGGAAGGGACCTTGGAGATCTTCTAGTCCAACCCCCTGCTTAGGCAGGAAACCCTATACCATTTCAGACTTTGCTCATTAGAAGGTCCCAGAAGGAGATCACATGACTCAGGCACACTGCAACTGTCATAAATACATCACAGTTGCCAAGTGCCCTTTATTTTGATCGCTTGACCATGGGGGAGGCTGCAATGGTCATAAGTGTGAAAAACGGTCACTAAGCAAATGGTTGTGAGTCGAGAACTACCTGAATTTCAATTTGTTTTTATGGGATTGGAATATATCCAGTAAGGGACATTTTGAGGTCAGAAAACTCAAATCTCGGTTTTGTTCACTTCCAATACAGGTAGTCCTCAACTTACAATCCCAATTGAGCCCAAAATTTATGTTGCTAAGTGTCACATTTGTTAAGTGAGTTTTCCCCCCCCCATTTTACAATTTTTTTCATGCCGCATTTGTTGAGTGAATCATTACAGTTGCTAAGTTAGTAACATGATTGTTAAGTGAATCTGGCTTCCCCATTGATTTTGCTTGTCAGAGGTCGCAAAAGGGGATCACATGATCCTGGGACATTACAACCGTCCTAAATATGAATCAGTTCTCAAGCATTCGAATGTAAATTATATGACCTTGGAGATGCTGCATTGGTCATAAGTGTGAAAAATTGTTGTAAGTCACTTTTTTCACTGCCACTGTTACTTCAATTAAACAAATTGTTGTAAGTTGAGGACAACCTGTACTGTATTGTGCCTTTTTAAAAAGCTCTTTGTTGTGTTAAAGTTTCAGCCAGGGCAATTTCCCACACAATCAAGCAGTAGTGATCCAATTAAAAATGTATTTTAAGGTTAGGGTCAGCTTGATAACTTATTGACATGAGTTGGAAAGGAATTCAATATCACCAGGTGTTCCTCCTGCTTGATTTGCCAACCTCCCTGTGGGCCAAGTTTTAAAAACTTCTTTAAAAAAGTAAAGTTAAAACAACTTTAGAAATGTTTCTTCTCTACTTGAGTGTCCAGTTGTTTGGAGCCATGAACATAATTCTGTGTAACCTTGGTTTTTCAGTAACTATTTTCTCATCTCCCTAGGCATGAATGTAAGCTAGTTTGTGTGTAGCTGTTTTGTGTATGTCTTGGTTGTATCTTCGCTAGTAACATTTGTGTGGAATAGGAATTCTGTGTAGAGTGTATTTTGGGGTTTTTGTTTGTGTCACTGCTCAAACTAGTGTTAAATGAAATGTTGGTTTTTTTTAATTTAAGTCCTATTTATTACTATTTCATATTCTAACAGAACAGCCAGATAATCTGATAAAACAGTTAATGTTAGTATTGGGGAAGTTTTTGTAGTATTGAATAAGCTTTGATATCATTCCTTATCTTTGGGGGGAAAAAATCCTTTTTAAGAATTAAAAAAAGTGTTCCACTGGTCTGTTTAAATATTTATGCTGGCTTGCTTTTTACCTTATGCTTTGTATGCAATTTTATTGTGCTTGGAAATACAAATAGGAGATGGCTGTAACGATGGATTTTTATAAATACATGTGTGATGGAATGAAGGGAAATACTATCTATTTAAATAATTAGGAGTAAGATTACCATGTTGCATAACATTGTTGTCTCTCAAATTTGTCAAGCAGAAAATCCTTATAACTATAGTTCCACAATATTGTTTTCCGCTAAAAATATTTTAATCTTCACACTATTACAAGGTCATCTAAGGACAACTAGGTAGTTTTCTGTTTTGGATTCCTACTAAATCTTTCTGTCTTTGTTGATTTTAGAATCTGTGACTAGGAACTAGATCTCTCTGTTGTGATTTTCATTTTGGAGCAAATTTATATTTTGAGACATTTCTCATCTTCCTCCTGCTTTCCAAAGGAAAGCTATGTCTCTAAAATCTGATTGTGGCAGGAGTTTATCCGAAGGAGCATAAAACATTTCTTCAAAACCAGTTCCTTCCAGACAGATTCCAAAATATTAACCCGTCTATAAAGGTAACATTGGAATTATAAAGATAGATGGTGACGGCATGTTGCTATATAACTCAGTCGTGTCTTTTCATAACTAAGAGACTCAGTTATGATAAATTTCTGTTATGGTAGTTCGTGGGAGGGTAAATGTAGAACGCTGAAGCTCCAGCTGTTGACACTGGAAGTCTGGATCAAAATTGCTATTATTATCTGAAAGCCCATCAAAAATTGTGCTTTCAGGGTGTTTTTCTCCAGACCAAAAGAAAAGCTTGCGAAAAGCCCAAGGCCAGCCTTGAACACCATGTGGCTAGCAAAGGGCAGTGTTTAGAAAGATTTGTACATGAAAAATGGAAAGCATTTTGTGGTCCAGGAGAAACAAGCCCTGAACAATTTGTGTTTCCATTCTTTGTTGAGATCAAAATCCAAAATAGCTTAGGATGTTTTGGCAGTGAGAAACAAGCTTCTTGGGTTGCAGCAAATCTGGATGACTGGGGGCTGGCAGGAAAGAGATACAGATGCTCTCTGCGTCTATGCCACTGTTGACTTAATTGTAGCCTCCCTTGCACTTTTATTTAGTATATATGACGAGAACATGACAGAAGAGAAATAAACATAGTCAATTATAAAGGTTTGCAGGGGTACAGTGTGGTCCCATAACTCAGTTGGTCCCAATTCAGCTGTCCCAGGAATCACCTCTGGCATTGCTTCATGCAAATCTTCTAGGGAACACACATCATGGGCAGTCTCACCCAATATGTTTCATATTTGGCATATCAGCACCCTTGCATTTAAAGCAGCCATTTGTCATAAAATCATGGAGTTGGAAACCACATCAATGACTCAAAACTAGAGGTGGAAGGGACCTTGGAAGTCTTCTAGTCCAACCCCCTGCTCAAGCAGAAGACCCCATTTCAGTCCAGTCTCTTCTTAAAGACCTCCAGTGATGAATCCACATCTTCTGGGTGCAAGCTGTTCCACTGGTTAATTGTCCTCACTGATGTTTATCCTTAATTCCAGGTTGCTACTCTCCTTGATTAGTTTCCATCTATCTCTTCTTGTCCTGCCTTCTGATGCTTTGAAAAATAGGTTGAAACCATCCCTCCCCTTTCTTTGTGGCTACCCCTCAAATACTGGAATATATCTATCATGTCACCTCTAGACCTCCTTTGTATTGGTTACTGAACTTCGATCATGTGACCATGGAAATATTGCAATGGTCACAAGTGTGGAAAACAGTTGTGAATCACTTTTTTCAGTAACTCGTCATTAAATGAACTGTTGTAAGTCGAGGACTACTTGTACAGTCTTACTGATATTGCAGAATATTTGTAGCTCATGGTTGAAGTGGGCAGTCTTTGGTCCTCTTTGAGCTTGGTTGTTTTCTTGCAGGCGTTTCATGAACCAACTAGGTAATGTCATCATCAGTGCTAGAAGAGAGTGGGCTAGATAACTCCAAATATAAGCAATCCAGCCTCTAAGCCAGGGATGTCTAATCTTGGCAATTTTTAAGACCTGTGGACTTCAGCTCCCAGAATTCTCCAACCAGATGGGGAATTTGGGAGTTGAAGTCCACAACTCTTAAAAGTTGCCAAGGTTGGACATTCCTGGTTTAATCTGATGCCTAAATTGCATAGTCCAGAACAGATTCCACTACAAAGGTAGTTCTGGCCATTTCCTATGCGGGGAGGTGAGAAGTGGGATTTCTTCTTTTTTTGCACTCTTCCTAATAAATTTTCATTCATTCATTTTTTTTCCTTTTCTTCACTCATGGTGGGAGGCAAGCCCAAATTTGTAGTTTTCAAGATCGTAAGTTTGCTTCCCTGTAATTTTGTGCATATTCCTGCTAATAGAATTCCTCCATGGTTTATTGGAGCTTTTTACTATGCTGGGAGGGTGGGGGTAGATGCGTGCACTCAGTTTTTGAGGCTGCAGCTGGTTAGGAACCGCCTCATGTTTCCCTTTTAAGTTCTAAGCTTGTGGACGTGGAGAGAGAGAGAAACAGGATGCTTTGATCAGGGCCCAAATCTTGGGTCACATCCTTCTTTCGAAGTCGGAGGGGAAAAAAAGGCCTGATTGTTAAGCATCTTGATATTTATGGAGAACCTGGCTTGATTCTAGCAGTGCAGACTTCCCTTGAATTTGGACAGAGGCTTGGTAAGGTTATTTTGCACTGAATATTTTGAGAATCATCTGCGAGGACAGTCCGCGATTCCTCCCCAGCTCAATATAGGTAGTCCTTGATTTACAACCATTCGTTGAGTGACTGTTCAAAATTACAACAGCACTGGAAAACATGACTGATGATTGTTTTTTCACACTTATGACTGTTGCAGCATCTCCAGAGTCATGGGATCAAAATTTGGATGCTTAGCAACTGGCTCATATTTATGGCGGTTGCCCCATCGCAGGGTCACGTGATTGATCCCCTTTTGGGACCGTCTCACAAGCAAAGTCAATGGGACAGCCAGATTTGCTTCATAACCATGTTACTAATTTAAAAAACGCAGTGATTCACTTAACTGACAAGAAAGGTCATAAAATGCGGCCAAATTCACTTAATTGTCTCGCTTAACATATAACAAATGGGCTTTTTTTTGGTATGGGGAGGTACAGATCTCTATCCTTACAGGTTTTGTATAGTACACTAAGTCCTCGACTTAATGGCCACAATGGAACCCAATTGCTAAGCATAGCAGTGGTTCAGTGAGCTTTGCCACATTTTATGACCTTTTTTGCCAAGTGAATCGTGCAGTTGTTAAATGAATTTGGCTTCCCCCATCAACTTTGCTTGTTGGACAGTGGCTGGAATGGTTGAAAATGTGTTCCTGAGAGGCGGCAACCAAATACATGCCAGCTGCTAAGTGAATTTTGGTCACATGACCCTGGAGATGGTACAACATTTGTAAGTGTGAAAACCGGTCTTAAGTCACTTTTTTCAGTGCCATTGTGACTTTTAGTGACTTTGGTCACTAAACAAATAAGAGTAGACTAGAATAGAATTCTTTATTGGTCAAGTCTGATTGGACACACAAGGAATTTGTCTTTGGTGCATCTGCTCTCAGTGTACAGAAAGAAAAAAATAAAAATATATTTGTCAAGAATCCTAATGGAACACTTAGTGATAGTCACAGGTTACTAATAAGCAGTCAAATCATATTAGGAATGCTTGTAAGCCGAGGATAACCTACTATACTAGTTCCTCCCAATGCCTCAGCCCATTAACTGCCCCTGGGATCTTGTCTTGCCTGTGCTTTCCATCTGCGTTTTTCCTCTCAGTGGTTCATGTGGGGGCCTGGAGTCTGTACTATACAGGTAGTCCTCAACTTACAGCCACAATTGAGACCAAAATTTTGTTGCTAAGTGAGGAATTCATTGAGTTCTGCCCCCATATTACAGGCTTTCCTTACAGTCACAATTGTTAAGTGAATCACTGCAGTTGTTAAGTTTGTCACACGGTTGTTATCCGGCTTCCCCATTGATTTGCCTGTCAGAAGGTTGCAAAAGGGAAATCATGTTGATCCCCCAGGACATGACAACCATCATAAATATAAGCCAGTTGCTAAGGGTCCAAATTTTGATCATGTGACCATGGAGATGCTGCAACAGTCATCAGGCACCTTTGTCAGTTCTGTTGTAGTTTCAGTCACTAAACCATCTGTTGTAAGTTGAGGACTACCTGTAATGATTCAGCTTGATTTGTTTTTTCAATCAATCCAGCAGGGCAATAAATTTAAGATTATAGTCGAAAGAGTCAGTAGTTTTATTCCTAGGTCTAACAGCCAGGAAATAGAAACATGAAAGAAAAATGCTTTAGCTCAAGACTTTCTCTTTGGAACGTGGTGTTTCCTTGAAGAAATCGTGCATTTTGGAGAAGATGCTGAGTTTTTAGCCAGCACTGCAGCACAGATTTCTTCCAGCCCAAACTGAGAATTGGGTGGCACAGATGGCATCCAGGGGGGTTGCCTTCTATGGACAAAGCTCCCCTCCTCCACTTCACTCATGTTATTAGCAGCTGTCTTGTCTATAATAAACCAACATAGTAAGCAAAAATCTGAAGGAGTTGAAGAGACGGCTTGAACACAGACGAAGGAAGCCGAGTGCCAAATTTGCTCCTATGTAGGTTAAAAGCTTGTTGAAACTTTCTTTCCTGCACAAGTTTTATCTTTAAAGGAACACCTTTCAGAGTTTTTCCAAACTTCCCGTCACTATTTATAGTCAAATCAGAAGAAAGATATAGTTGAATGCCCATTTACTTGCAGTGGCCAATGATCTTTTGGGATAAGGTTCATGAGGATCTGAATTCCATTGTTAATCCAAACCAGTTGGTGTCAGGTCCAATTCCCAAGGCATTGAAATCAGTTTAGTACATTCAGTTATTAGGCATAAGGTTGTAGACAAAGTCATTTGTCCAACAGCATGTGCTGTTTCCCCTACCCTTTTTAAAATCAAACTTGGTAAATTCTCTGAGATACACGATGATTGAATTTGAGAATCCTTTATACTGCTCTTTCAATCAGAATAGAGCAGGAAGGAACCTTGGAGGTCTTCTAGTCCAACCCTTCTCAAGTACGAGACCCTATGCCATTTCAGACAAGTGTCTATCCACCGATCCAGTCTCTTCTTAAAAGCCTCTGGTGATGGAGCACCCACAACTTCTGGTGGCAAGCTGTTCCACTGGTTAATTGTCCTCACTGTTAGGACGTTTCTCCTTAATTCCAGGTTGCTTCTCTCCTTAATTAGTTTCCATCCAGTGTTTCTTTTCCTGCCTTCAGCTGCTTTGGAAAATAATTTGACCCTCTCTTCTTTGTGGCTGCCCCTCAAATACTAGAAGACCGCTATCAGGTCACCCCTAATCCTTTGTATTGGTTACTGAAGTATTAATTTTTTTGAGCCCCTTGTACATTGGTATTTTCTCCAATAGCAAGCAGCAACTTACAAGATTTTCAACTTGTTCATTTATTGAACTATTTCTATCCTCAATTTATCTCTAAAATCTCAAGGCAGGCTTCTAAAATCCATAAAACATAAGCCACAGAATAAACAATAAATCAAGCAACTAATATTAACATTAAAAAAGTAGGTTTTTTTTCCTTAAGTGGCTGTCTTAAGTCCTATGTTAGGGCTTCACTATACTTTATTTCCTACCTTTAGATAAAGGGAATCATCTGGTACATTTTAATAGTTGGGGTCTCTCAGAACTGCAAAAGGGGGGAAACATGCAAAACTCTTGAGGTTCACTCTTATGTACATTGTGAGCCCACCTTGCCTTGAGATCTCTTTCTGTGACAACAGAATGATGTCACAAATTCAGAGCTGGGGTGAGTTAAAGTCTTACCACAGTAGGCTTGAAAGAAGAATAGAAGGAGAAGATAAATATTGCTAGTTTTCAGTCTTGCCACTGAAAAAATGTGGCACGGAGTGGCCAAGGTAAAGTCATTGGATGTGGGAGCCTGTTAAGCAGTTACATCTAGAGTTTTGAGGATTTTAAAGGATGCTTTACTGTACAATGTTCATCTGTTGTAGTGGCTGTTGGGATCCTGAATGTGATAAATTATTAAAATTGTAATCTGGGATATTTCAGATTAAGTTTCAGCCCTGTTGCTGGTGAGTTTTAAAAAGTAACAACTAAGTTGTGTTGAGTACCGTAATTCTTGAAGCTGGATAGATTTGGATTTACCCCTTCTTATGGTATGACAATGACTGTGTTCACATGATAACCAGAAAGTAGCCAACTAGATTTTTAAAATTTCAATTGTCTCCTGCTTTCTTCTACCCCTACCACTTATGGAGTTAGGGTTATTGATTGATGGTTGATAGTTACCTCTCCAAATTTGAGTACCACACACCATAATCATAAGGATATTATACCAATTAATTACATCTGTGGTGGGCAAAAGCTTCTCAGACAAGACATTTTAACACTAGTGGCAGTTGGAAAAGGAATAATAGATTATTTGTGCAATCACAGACAGTAGTTCTGATGTGAGAGAATATGTACTGTATTACCCAGCCCAGCCCATAGTGTAGCCTCACTTTCAGTGGCTTAAAAGATAATTATCCTTTTTTTGACGGTAAATTACACATTTTAGGAAACGTTTCTGAAATAGCCAGTATTATATTTCTGATACTGTTGAGATACAAGATCAAATGTAGTGGGAAAACTCATTTTACAATGAGGTCTTTAACTTAAAATCCTTTTTTCTTGATTTATAATTAACCATTGTTGTAAGTGTACATGCTTCCAATTCTGCTTAATGATAAATGAAGCAATGTGTGTTGTAAACTTAACATTAACTTGATTTTGTTAATTGGTTTACAATAATATCTTTAGAGCAAGCATTGTAAATTAAAGTTGTTGCCATTGTGCCAGAAAACTGCCCGAGGCTGTTAATAATCGATGCCAGGAATTTCTCATCTGCTAGAAATGAAAATTTACTGTCTTAAATTATGAAAAATGTCAAGATGCCTTCTGTTTTCTGCTTAGCAGATTCTGGTAGTATAGGTAGTTCTCCATTTATGACCATCAATGAATCCCACAATCCTGTGGCTAAGCAAGACATATGTTCAGTGAGTTTTGCCCCATTTTATGACTTTTCTTGCTACAGCTGTTAAGTGAATCATGGCAATTGTCAAATTTGTAACACGATTGTTAAGTGAATTTGACTTTCCCATGGATGTTGCTTGTCAGAAGCCACAAAAAGGGATTCTATGACCCCAGGAAACTGTGACCATCATAAACATGAGTCAGTTGCCAAGCATCCAAATTTTGATCACATGACCTAGGGAAAGCTGCACAGTATGAAAAGCGGTCCTAAGTCACTTTTTTCAGTGCCGTTGTAACTTTGAATGGTCACTAAATGAATTTTTTTAATTCAAGGACTACCTGTAATAATTCCTGGTTTCATTTGGTGCATGAAATTTGAAGGCATAACTTTCCCATTATATAGCTTCCAAAAAGATGAGTGGCACCTTATTTGAACAGGGCCTTCTTAGTTGTGGCTTTGGAAGGCTCTTGCTTTAGAGGCCAAAGTGACATAGTCATCGTCTTTTGTTCAATATCAAGAAAAAGTTGGCTTGAGCCACTAGGGAGCTTTTAATATCATGGTCTGATGTTCCTTTTTTTCTTCTTCGTCACTTATTCAATGCAATTAGTGTAACTTGTTTATAATGGGGTGTTTCTAAGGTCTGTGCTTTTAACTAATTCACTGTTTATGTTTCCCTGTTTTATCTCATAACGCGAGACTCTGAATAATGTGTGGTCAAAAAAATATACACACAGATAGAAATAAACACATGGCTTAAGTAAAGGCTTTGTGAGTACTTACCTTTCCGTTTCACAGCTTATTTGCTTGAGGGACATTTTTCACAGGTTGCCATATTAGAGGGAAGGACTAATGCTTAACAGATGAATTTATTTAAATTACCTATTCTTGGTTGAATAATATGTATTGATCTCTGGTAAATCTTAAAGTAGAACCGCAGGAAAAAAAAAACAATTGCTACCAGTTTGCCTTCCGTTTGAGGATCTGTATACTGCACGAGTCAAAAAGAAGGCTGTGAAAATGGGCGTTGGTAAAAGCTTACCTGAGACGCCCTTTCAATACATGCTGCGAGAGTCCAGGATAGGGAAAGGCTCCTTATCCTACATCATCGATCTGAGTCTGCCAAAGCTGTAAAAGCCAGTCCCTGCTGTTGGACCCCAGCTATTCAACGAAGAAACTTGACAGACATGGTGTGTCTCTGAAAAATAAAATGGTAAGAAGACCCCTCCCCAGCCACGACCAGACAAACACAGGGTGGGGCTGGATTTTCTTGCAGCGTGTATAGAAAGGGCATCACAGGTAAGCTTTTACCAACGCCCGTTCTCCTCCATGCTGCTACGAGAGTCCAGGATAGGGACATACCAAAGCCTGCACATCCAAGGGAAGGTCTATGTCTGATCCCCGCTGTCCAACACTGGAAGAATCTTCTGAAGCACTCTCCTGCCAAATGCTGCTTCTGCAGAGGTGAAGGAGTCCAGTTGATAGTGCTGGATAAATGGAGGAGGCAACGCCCAGATTGCCATCCTGCAGATCTCAATGGATGCCTGAGTAGCCCAGGCCGCTGACGTAGTACAGTGGGCTGTAACCTTCTTGGGGACCGGGAGAGATAAAGTCTCATATGCTGTGGAAATATATAAGCCCTGATCCATCTGTCCATCATGGATGCGGAAGCCTTGGTCCCTAAGGAGGCTGGTTGGAAAGATAGACATTGCTTGTCTTGCAAAAAGTTGCAGTTCGTTTGACATATGTACAGAGAGCTCTCTGCACATCCAGTGTTTGCTACTTGTGTTCCAACTTACGTTAAGGCTTAGGGCAGAAGTCCAGTAGGACTAGTTTTTGTGCCCTGTGGAACCAAGAATTGATCTTTGGAATAAATGTGCAGTCTAAGCGTAGCACCACTCTGTTCCCATGAAAAATGCAGAAGTCCTGTCTCACCGAGAGAGCTGCCAACTCCGACACACTCCTGGCTGATGTGATAGCCGCCAGAAAGGACACTTTAAGTGTTAAATAATGGAGACCCACTGACATTAGAGTTTGAATGGGGGTCCCATCAGGGACTGGAGTACTTTTGGGAGATCCCAAGTGGGATATCCGTGAATTACTGAGGGATGCAGGTTTGAGCCTCCCCTCAAAAACCTACGTATTGATGGGTGGTGGGACAGAGAGTTATCATTATTCCACGACAACACTGAGGATAACGCTGCAAACCTGTCTGCAGAGTGTGTTTGGAGAGAGCCCTTTATCTAGACCTTCCTATAGGAACACCAGCACATCAGAGACAATGGCTGATGAAGGGTCCCGGGCAACCATAGAGCACCAACTGCAAAAGGCTCTCCAGGTGGCATAGATGTGTTGGTGGATGATTTACATGATGCCTGGATAGTTTTTATTACCTTATCGTGTAAGTTAGTATCTTTCAGAGATTTTCAAACAAGCATCGTGCTGCCAACTGGAACCACTGAGTTCCAGGTGGAGTAAAGCCCCTTGGCTGAGGGAAATCATGCTGGATGGGATTCTCCATGGTCAAGCGACCAACAAGTTCACCAGGTCGTCGTACCGGGCTGTCTGGGTCAATGAGGTGCCAGGAATATCGGCTCTGCCTTCTCCATCTTCTGAAGAATGGCCAGAATGATAGGAAGAGGGGGGAGGTATAGAGGAGACCTGGGAGGCCACCTGTTCTGAAGTGGATTGGTCCCCTTTTGCTCCCTGGGTAGGGAACCTTTCTACCTGCTCATTCTGGGGACTGGCGAATAGGTCGACTACTGGGACCAAATCTGTTGGACAGTTCTGGAACAGGGATGGGCAAAGGCACCATTCCGAGTGGTTGACCTTGGCTTGACTCAGCCAGTCGGCCTGGATGTTGTCGACCCCCAAGATGTGATTCTCTCTGAGACAGAAGAGTGCCTCTCTGCCTACCACCCCAGATGTTCGGCCTCCTGCATCAAGGATTTGGACCGGGTTCCCCCCCGCCTGTTTGACATGGGCCTTGGCGGCCACCTCCATCATTATTAGCAAGAAGGACTCTGTCACCCTGTCCTGGAAATGTCTCAAAGCCAGGAAGATAGCCCTGAGTTTGAGCCAATTGATGGGCTGAGATCTGTCTGCCTGGAACCAACGACTTGAGCGATCTCGCTTTGCAGATGCGCCCCACACCCAGCCATAAAGACTGGCATCTGTCATGATCATGAGTCTGTCTGATTCCTTGAAAAAAATGACCTTCCTGATAGCCTGGGACTGCCACCACTGGAATCACCTGAATGAATGTAAGACCGGTGGAGGAACACAGACTTTTTAAAAATAATGTTATTTTTATATTTTAAAAACATCTTTTGGTGAACAATATGGTTCCAGGTTTTTACATTTCCATACAAACATGACCTTAGTTACGTCAATTCAATTCCATATCATATCATTACTTTCCCCATTTTCCTTTAAATATTCTCAGATATTCCTATATTCATTACTGTTATTTTATCCGTTTCCAATTTGTACCATAATTTGTTTCATTTTTCTTTAAATATTCTCATGTCTATTTTACAGTGTTATCTAAAATTCTTATTTCATTTCTATATTCATTATACTTATATACTTTTATCTGTTACATTTGCAAATTTTATCACATACTATTGTTTCATTTTGTTATTCAATAAATTTCATCTTAATAATAATTTAAAAAATTATCAATTTGAGTGTGCCACCCCTTTGCCTTATGCATCCCTCAATTTACCCCCCTTAACTCATAATAGAAATTTACTATAAGATAATCACTTTGATTATCACATTCTAGAATAATATTCTAACTACTACATATCTCTCTCTCTCTCTTTCACACACACACACAGTCAGATTCCGCATTTTTTCCTCAATTACATTCTGAATTATTTCAAAAATATTAACATTCAACTAATGATAGAAACTGATACCAGTATTTCTATTGCAATTGTCATAATTCATTTTAACTTTAGTTATCATTTTGTTAAATGTAAATAGTATTATAAATTTCCATTTCCACATTTATTTCAGTTATATTTATATATAATTTAACAGTAGCTCTTACAAAAATATTTAAAAGGAAATATCAGTCCCAGTCTTTTCCATTTTAAAATCTATATTCTTATATATCACAACACTTTACCTTGCAGAATCCCCTTTCTTGTTCTTCATCTACTCATTATAATTTCTTTTCATTTTTGTTTGTTTTCTTCATCCCCTTTTTCTGCTCCTTTCTCTTAATCCCCCTTTTTTCCTTCATTATTTCCCTCTATTTCTTACTCCAATTTTTATTCCGCTCCCTCTCTTGAGCTTTCTTTTGTAATTCCTTTTTCTGCTGTTTCCTTTTTCTTTAACTTTCCAAACAATTCTCTCTTTAATGATCCCATCGAACCTCCAAATTTTAGTTTTTATTCTTTTTTTCCTTTGTTTTAATATTTGTTGTTCCACTTGTTCTTTAAGGCTGGTTTCCTCTTTATTCAACTCCTCCCCTTCTGGTTCTCTTTGTTCTTCTTTAATCATCGTCGCCATTTTGAATTTTTGTACTATAATACTGTACATTTCCACTCTTTCATGCATCATTTCCTTTATGTTTCTTAATTCAAATCTTATTTCCTCACAAAGTTCTACCAATTTTACATATATTTAATTTTTATGTTTCCTTTTCTTTGATATTTAAGTCCAATCCAATTGTCCAGTAATTTATTTCAGTCAGCATCTTTGATGTTTATTTTCAATAGTCAGTGTCCATAAAGTTTTGTTTCCAGGTGAGGAACCTGGAAATTTTTGTTTCCAGGTGATGGATGAGTGGCTGGTTCCTGCCCACTGAAATGGGTACAGGAACCATTGCAGATTCTGGGCATGGAGGCGGGTCAATGGCACAATGCCTACACAAGAAATTATCCTAGGAGCTGGGATAGTAGAGACAAAGGAACTGTTTGCTGCTGTTGAATCCGATTTATCAAGTCCTTCAGACTCTCTTGACGATCTGGGGAAAGGAAAACCTCCCAGAGGGTCATGACAATGATCTCCCATAGGTATAGGAGACAGGTGGTTGGTAGATGACTCTTGCTGAAGTTTATGGAAAAACCATGTTCCTGCAGGATCTGCATCATGATCTAACGGTCACTGTTGGCGGGATGGGTTGAAGATGACTGAATCAGTATATCCAAATAGCATTGGACCCTCACAAGGAGGGTGCGTAGGGACGTTGCCAATGCTGCTAGAACCTTGGTAAATACCTTGGGGGCTGATTAGGGGCCAAATGGAAGGGCCCAGTATTGGTGGTGCTTGTTATTGTAGCAAAAATGAAGAACTGACAATGAAGGGGCCAGATCAGGATATGAAGATATGCCTCAGTGAGGTCTATGGATGAGAGGAGGTCGCCCTCCCAAATGCTCTCCAGAATAGACTGTAGAGGCTGCATCTTGAAGCACCTGTAGGGAATGAACTTGTTCAAGGACTTGAGGTCGAGGATTGGGATCACAAAGAGCCGGGAGCAGAACCCTAGCCCCCATTGATTCACCGGAACCACCTGGATGGCTTTTATGTCTACCAAATGTTGAATGGCTGATTCCATGAAGGCCCATCTGGAACTGTCCCGAGGAATTGCACAGCAGACAAAAAACCTTGGAGGAGGGGAGAGGAACTTGAGTTGAAGACCCGACCTCTCAGTCCTGAGAACCCAAGTGTCCGAACTTGACTTCTCCCACCATGAAGTGAAGAAGGCCAGACGACCTCTGATGGGAGGGGAAAGAGGGCAGTCATTTATAGTGAACGAACAATGTCTTCCACCTCGAAAGGGCCGTTTGCTGGAAAACTGCTGATCTACCCAATCGATCAGGTTGTTGCTCCTGGTGAGGAAGGAATGCCCTTTGGCCCTGAGGAAAATGGGTATTGGACTCCAGTTGAAAGGAAGATGCTAGGAAATACAGAGCCTGATGAAAATCCAACCTCTTTACCGACGATGGTAGAATCTTCCTTTTGTGCCTGGTTTCCACCAGATATGGTTACAGGGCATCCCCAAACAGACTCTCGCCCAAGTACGGGCCAGAAGCAAGCTTCCATTTTCGACGCAAGTCTGTCTGCCAATTGCGCAGCCACAGAAGGCGTCTTGCTGCCATCGAGGATGCCATCGCTTTTGATGCAAATTTTGCAGAGTTTAAGGTGGCATCAGCTGTAAACTCTGCTGCAGCAATGATCTTATTTATGTCCCGGTGAGACCAACGATCGTGTAGTTGGCGCAGCCAATGCAGAGAACACCTTGTAAAGAAGGATGCTGCGGTGGAGGCTCGGACCGCCCATGCTGCGGCTTGATGAGTACATTTAAGAGTCTGTTCTGACCGCTTGTCGTCAGTCTTCAGGACATCTTCCAGTTCTGTCGGAGGCCCAGATTTGGAGAGAGAGGCAACCACAGGAGCATCAACTGGCGGCACTAGAAGGGCCTTGGCCAAGGAAGCGCCAACGTTATAAAAACACCTGTCATGGGATGAGGGGCGTGGCCCAGTCCCTGGCGAGGTGCACTGTTCACGCACCAGATCTACAAATAACTTGGGTGATGGAAGCACCTCGGCTTGAACAATTGGTTTTGAAAATAGAGAATCACTCTGGGCTGAACCTTCCCTCGAAGGTTCTGATGCCACCTCATCAGGTCCCAGCTGGGCAGTAACTAGGGCCTCGTGCGATAGAGATTTGAACCAGGATGGCTTAAAAAGACCTGAAAAAATGGGTTGTTCAGGGTTTAATCCCTCATCTTCTGATAGATTGAAATCTCTAACCTCCCCTTCCTCTTCCTCAGACATGGAGGAGTGACTTTGATCTGAAGGATCCATAGAGCCCCTCTCTTCATATTGCCCCCAATCAGAATGACTGGAAGGAAACCTTTGCTCAAGGGGCCTGGGAAATCCCCTCTGTTCAGGAGGGACTACCTGAGGGAAGGTAGGGAAAAATCCTGGGCCCACCCCAGTGGGGTGAAGGAATTGCTGAAATCCTTCAGCAATCCCCTGTCTGATGGCTACCGGAATCATATCCTAAAGATCCTCAGGACTGGGCGAAGGCCAGCAGCTGTAAGTGTCAAGGTAGCCTTCGCCCTCTGTCTGTGGCCACCTTGGGGTAAATTACTCTTGAGGATTGGATGCTTCTGGAGCCCAGACAGCCTGCCTAAAACTCGGCCCAGATCTACCCAAATCTTGAGGGGAAAACATCTCAGCTGCTCTCTCTGGGGACCATGCCTGAAGACAACTGGTGGAGCCTAGGTTCTGCCTCTCCGGCCCTGAATACAGCCTGACGGCCGGCCTGCAGATCTCCAGCCTGAGGAGACGGTTGGCTCCTTCCGTCTTTGCAAATCGTTTTCTCCAAAGCTGCACGACTTCTCTTCTCGGCCCTGAGATTGGATTTCGAAGCCTTCGTGGTTGCGAAGGCCTTGGCCATAATCTTTGCAGCTGCCTCCCTCTTGGCTGAATGGCCCCATTGCCTCCTCCTCCTCCTCCTCCTTCTGGGCAGCCTCCGAACAATGGACCCTCCTCTTCAAGGCCCTGTAAGGTCAGACCGGGCCTGTGTGCTCTCCATTTTGCCCCTCCGTAAGGTCTGAGCAAGCCTCGCTCCAAAACCAAGTCCCGACTCCCTCTCGACAAAAAACTTCCCCAGGCTGCGTGCTATAAAATTGCAGTGGGGGAGGCTGCCTCTGGAAGCCACCTCGGGCTGGAACTCACTTTTGCCTGGTCCAAAGCCTCGCTGTGAAAGGAGAGCGACTCCCCGCTGTCTGCGACCACCGGGTGCTCCAGCGCATCCCCGGGAGCCGCTAGTTTCGCTTTCGCTGTTTCCCCGCCGCCGCCGCCGNGGAGGAGGAGGAGCTTCTCCCTATCCTGGGCTCTCGTAGCGCAGTGAAGGGGGGCAGAATATCTGCAGACCCTTCGGATCCGGGACATAAACTGTTTCAACTTCTACCCCCAAAACCACATTGTAAAGCATTGCACAGCAGAGCAACGAGACCCAAGGACAGTTCCTTCCCCACCCCCCCTCCCCAATGCTATCACTCTGTGAAACAACGAATTCCCACAACAGTGTCAAACTTACCTGGAAAGGCAGTTCTCATCATTGTTCTCATCTTCCCTTTTTCTTCTTATGACTATAACTTTGTTGCTCATATCTTACAATTTAAATTGCTTAATTAGCATCCTAGTATGATTTATGTTGATTGCTTATTTAGTACCCATGACTATTATTAAATGCTTGTATCAAATGTTTTATGATGCATGTATTTTTACAATGCCTATGATAATGATCTATCACTATTGTTGTATGCACTGGAGGCAAATTACTTCTGTGTCTAATCACACTTGGCAATAAAGAATTCTATCTAAAGGATGCTAGATAGTCTCTAAACCTGGGGTTTCGTTGGCTTGTCAAGTCACAAATTCCTCTGTCACAAAGTGGATTCTATTGTTGCAATGAGGTTGCATACAGGCAAGCCTCAATTTACAACCATTCGTTTAATGACCATTTGAAATTTCAACTGCACCGAAAATGGTGAGTCGTGACCGGTCTTTGCACTTCACAATTGTTGCAGCAACCCTGTGGTCACACGATAAAAATTTGGGCACTTTGCAAACCAGGATGGTATGTACAATGATTACAGTGTCCTGAGGTCGCGTGATGGCCATTTGCCAACCTTCCCAGCTGACTTCTGGCAGGCAAAGTCAGTATGATTCTCTTAACAACTGCAGTGATTTGCTTAACAACGATGGCAAAAAGGTTGCAAAATGAAGCACAGTTCATTTGACAACCTCCTTGCTCAGGAGTGGAAATTCCCCCAATTGTGGTTGTAAGTGCAGGACTACCTGGATTTTGTTTCTAGGATTTTGTTTCTGCCCTTGTTAGTAATATGCCCTTCTCCTTCTCAAGGGTTGTTTCCTTGTACCCAATTTAAATGGTTCATGCGTGATTGTCTGATAAGAGCATACACAGGTAGCCCTCAACTTATGACCACAACTGAGCCCACCATTTTATGTTGTTAATGAAAAAATTGTTAAGTGAGTTTTGCCCCATATTACTTTTCTTGCCGCTTTTATCAAGTGAATCACTGCACTTGTTAAATTAGTAACACAGTCGTTAAGTGAATCTGGACTTCCCCACTGACTTTGCTTATCAGTAGATCGCAAAAGGGGACCCCTCAGGGCTCTGCAACCATCATAAATGTGAGTCAGTTGCCAAGCATCTGAATTTTGACCAGGTGGCCATGGGGAGGCTGCAACGGTTGTTAATGTGAAAAATGGTCATAAGTCTCTTTTTTTCAGTAGTTATAATTTGGAACAGCCACTAAATGAGCTGTTGTAAGTTAAGGGCTGCCTCTATTGCAGCAGTCACCAACTGGTGATCTGTGGACCACTGGTGGTGTGCAAGAAATTTTGATGGTCCTCAGAAAAATTATTTGCATTTTCTATATTGCACTAAATACTATTTATCTTTTTTAAAAAAATCATATTAGTGGTCCATGGGATTTAAAATTATGAATTTAGTGGTCTCTGAGGTCCGAAAGATTGATGACCCCAGATCTTTTGTGTGAACTCAGCAATTGAGTTCTATTAATTCAAGTTAAGGGTTTGGTGCTCTGTATTACCTGTTGAAATTCAGTTGATTAAAATATCAGCAATTAATTCAGGATAATCTCATATATAGGATGGATGAGTCAAGACGAGAACTTCAAGCACTACAGATAGTCCTCGACATACAACAGTTTGTTTAGTGACCATTCAAATTTGCGGCGCTGAAAAAAGTGACTTATGACCATTTTTCACAGTTATGACCTTTGCAGCATCCCCATGATTGGGTGATTGAACTTCCGACGCTTGGAAACTGACTCATATTCACAACGGTTGCTGTGTCCCAAGGTCAGGCGATTCCCCTTTTGCGACCTTCTGACAAGCAAAGTCAATGGGGAAGCCAGATTCACTGAACCACCCAGGTTACTAACTTATCAACTATAGTGATTCACTTAACAACTGTGTTAAGGCAGATTGTAAAACGGGGCAAAACTCCCTCAAAATGTCTCACATCACCACCAAACTGAATCATTTGGTGTTTGGAAATCACAAGAATTGTATAATATGCTTTAATTTGTTCTGCATGGATTGCTATATAATAATTCTTTTCTTCCCTGAAGTCAAATATTTGACTTAGTTGTTTTCCAGCCGCTCTGAACCTAGATAATAGAATTTGAGTTACACAAAGAAATAAGTCTGGAAATTAAAACCTTGTTTGGCAAAATAAGGTGGTTGTTGAATGGTAACCAGAGAAACAGTGTTTCAGGTGTGTGTTTAGTCTGATTGAAGGAAGCTCCTTTCCTTAACACAAGACCAAGAGACATCTTCCTCAAGGGGGTTGGACTAGACGACCTTCAAGGTCCCTTCCAACTTTGTTATTCTGTATTCTATTCTGTACCTTGAGCTTCTCTTTAGGCTCTCAGAAGCTCCAGGTTAGAACCACAGTCGGGACTCCATCACGAAGCAGCATGGTTGTTAAATAAACACATAACCTCACCGACTTACGACGGCAGCTGCGGTTGTTAAGCAAATCACCGCTAAGCACGATGTTGCGTGGTTGCGACATGCAACTTCCTGCCATCTTCCTTATTGGATTTGCTCCTTTGGAAGCCAGTGATGAAGTTTCAAAGGGTGAACACCGATGTTGAGATGCTGTGGCCGTCGTAAATGTGACTCAGTTGCCAAGTGCTCAAGTTGTGATGACGTGACCACAGAAATTTTTTCAGCACCTTCATAGCTTCAAAGGAATGGCCCCTCCGAAGGACTGACCTGTACACAGGGGTGNCACTGTTATCCCTAACAGGTGGGATTCAAAAATCCCAGCAATCGGGCAGTGAACCAGTTGCTGGGTGGTCGTGACTTATCAGAACTTCCAGGAGGGCCGTTTTTTGCCTTCCCCAGTCTCTGGAGGCCCTCCGGAAGCCAGAACCAGGCCCATTTCCGGACTTCCAAAAGGCCCATTTTTTGCCTTCCCAGAGCACTTACCTGCATCCAAAACGGGCCACATGGAGACTCCTGGGAGGGATGGGGCAGGCATAAAGACAACTCTGCCTTTCTTCAGGAAAAAAAATCTGGGTTTATGCTGGCTGTCTCTTGTGAGAGCCTGCCTTCAAAGGAATCGCCATATTGTGATACCGGAGAACAAGTGCGTGAAGATCTCAGAGTGTGACCCTTAACCCATTACTGAATGCAAAGCTCAGGACCAAAAAAAGAAAGTTCTCATTTCTATTCTTGTCAGACTTCAAAAACCAAGAAAGACATATTGGGTTTCTTCCAAGCACATTTCTTCATTGTTCCTCCCTATAGACAGAATCTTGCCCAACTAAAGCATACTAACACACCCCCCCCACACTGCAAGGCATATACAACTGTTTGTTGTAACCAACTTATTAACAAGTTTGTTTAGTGACCATTCGAAGTTACAACAGCACTGAAAAAAGTGACTTAGGACCATTATTCACCCTTATGTCCGTTGCAGCATCCCACGACCTTCTGATAAGCCATGTCAAAGCGGAAGCCAGATTCACTTAACAACAATCTTAATATCTTAACTGCAATGATTCACTTCACAAATATGGCAAGGAATGTAATGAAATGGGACAAAACTCACTGCGTTGCCTCTTGTTCCTCTGGGATATGTCCCCTCACTCCTGGCAATTGGGACCAGATTCCATCACAATGCTCAGTTCGTCTAAAATATGCTATCTATTGCCCCAATTACTCTAAATTTTCTATTACTTGCAGAAAATGAAAAGAATCATTTATTTCAGGCTCATCCCAGTAAAATTGACTAAGAATTGCAGATAGAATTTCTGGAAAGATGGCTTACTCATTGCCATCAAATGTCACCTCTAAATGCTCAGCAGGAGAACGTTTGATGTGTTCCTGCCAGTACATTTCATTCTTCGGAATGATAATATGGATAGAATGAGCCATAGATTGTGGTTAGTCCAGGAGGAATTGTTTGAGTCCATTTACTAAGTCACTGAAAATGAATTTTACAGATGGATCCAGTTTTCCCTGTCATGCTAGTCCTCAATTTACAACAGTTCATTTAGTGACCATTCAAAGTTACAACAGCACTGAAAAAAGTGACTTACAACCGTTTTTCACACTTAACCACCATTGCAGTGTCCCTATGCTCACGTGATCAAAATTCAGATCCTTTGCAACTGACTCACATTTATGATGGTTTCCGTGTCCTGGGGCCTGTGATTCCCTTTTGCGACCTTCTGGCAAGCAAAGTTAATGGGGAAGCCTGATTCACTTAACAACCATGTGTGACTTAGGGAGAACAATTAACCAATGGAACAGAAGTTGCCTTCAGAAGTTGTGGGTACTCCAACACTGGAAGTTTTCAAAAAGAGATTGGACAACCTGATTGGGCCCTGATTCCCTTCATTAGCTGCAGCTGAGAAAACAGGATTTAAAAAGGGTGTTTGTGCACAGCACCTTGCTGGAAGCAAAGTGTCATTTATCTTTGTATGTCAAGTCCTATCTGGGTTCCGGAGTCCTCCCATCTGTGTGTGTTTTGTTATCTTTTGGAAATCTGCAATTCCTTCTCCTGCCCTGTCTCTTTAATTGCTGCAGTGTGTTTTGTGTTGGTTTTTATTTATAATTTAGATGTACTTTGGGCTCAGACTGAATTTCTTCCCTTTAAAAACTTCTTGGGAGAGTTTTCTTCTCCAGCCCATGATAACTGGATATTGGCGGCTGAGTTGGAGGTATTAAAAGGGACTTTTGTGACTTTGTTGCTTTTGTGCCATAGCCCTTTGGGTCATCACACATGGTGATTAAGTAAACCATGCCAGTCGTTAAGTGAATCTACCTTCCCTCTTGTCTTTGCTTGTCCTACCTTCAGACAAATGGCATATCTTTGCTGTCATCTCTTCAGGTGTAATTGAATGAATGGCTATTAAATGAGAAATATCTGTACTTCACACAGAGGAAGTGCCTCTTTAGCAAGGCATCTCTGGATGTTTGGATGGGATGAGCTCGGGAAGTCTCTGATATGTGCTACACTTTGTAGGGGTGTGTATTTGTGTGTTTGTGTGTGTTATGGGGTAGGTTCATAGGTGATAGCTGGCACTTTCATCTTCCATATTTAGCAATATTCAGAAACCACAGATCTGTCATCTCTTTCCTTTCTGCCGAGTAAGCAAGGTGGATTCTTTTCATGGCTTTTCTCCCCTTTAAGGTGTAAATTAAGCACACACAGGTGACAGTTAAAAAAAAGTTCATCCGTCTAAAGAATTTGCCGCTTTGTATCTTTTATGCCGTTATTTTCATTCTCCTTTGATCTTTTAGGTTATTATTTTAATTGTACATGAAGACAAACATTGCTTGTGCAGAACTTGGTAGCTTCTCAATGCCAGCCTTCCCTGCTCCTTAGGAAACCACATCCTGTGCAAAATTCTCCCTCCCACATTCCACACTCCCCAGATAGTTTTAGTTATTTTAGAAGTCATTTTAATCACCCAAGGTCCTCCCTCCCTCCCTCCCTTCCCTCCTTTCTTCCCTCCCTCTCTTCCTTCCTGTCTCTCTCCTCCCTCTTTCCTACCCTTCTTCCCCCTTCCCTCCCTCCCTTTCCCTCTTTCCTCCCTCCTCTCTCTTCCTTCCCCTTCCCTCTCACCCTCCCCTCCTTCCCTTCCCTTCCCTCCCCTCTCCCTCCCTCCTTTCCTTCCTGTCTCTTTCCTCCCTCTTCCTCCCCCTCCCTTCCCCTTCCCTCCCTTCTCTCTCTTCCTTCCCTTCCCTCCCTCCCTCCCTTCCTATCTTTTTCCTCCCTTCTCTTCCCCCTTCCTCCCTCCCTCTCTCCTAGCTTAGACCCCGGCCTGGTGAATTTCTAATGCCATCTTTTGATTAAAAAAAAAAGGCTCATGATTTTATCTAACATATAAACACAGCTCAGTCCCTTTTCTGTTCTTGCTAGACCAGAATTACCCAATCTTTCCAGGTTGGCAGCCGGGAATGGGTAGGGGACAAGAGGGGATGGTTTTGTGGGAGAAGCAGGCATGTGCGTGCACATGAGCGTCTGTGGCTTGCTGGAGTGGGGCCACAAACACTCACTTGAATGGAGCTGCGAACACCCACAACGCTTGAACGAGTGGGCCTGTGGAGTCCCCGTGATGCTTGCATGAGTGAACCTGTGTGCGCATTCGCAGATGCTGGCACACCAACTGGCCAATCACATGGCCTGGTTGCAAATAGGCCGCTGACAGGTAGTGGGCCGCGGCCTACGGATTGGGGATCCCTATCCTAGATCAGTGGTGGCTAATCTTTTTTGGGCTCCTGTGCCAAAAATTGCAATGTGTTTGGCCCCCTCATACCCCCTGCACATGCGTGTGTGATTCCCCCCTCCTTCCCCCGCTGCCCCCTTACCTGCACTTTGCNTTGGCCCCCTCATACCCCCTGCACATGCGTGTGTGATTCCCCCCTCCTTCCCCCGCTGCCCCCTTACCTGCACTTTGCCTCCCAGCTGATTTTCGGGCCACTTGAGGCCTTTTTTGGCCTCCCAGAGGCTCGAGGGAAGCCTCTGCAGCCTTTGTAGGCTGAAAAATGGGCCTGTTTCATCACTTTTGGTATTTCCAGAAATATAGAAAGTGACGAAACGGGCCTGGTTTTCAGCCTACAAATGCTGCAGATGCTTCCCTTGAGTCTCTGGGAGGCCGAAAAAGGTCTCAAACGGCCCAGAAATCATCTGGGAGGCGTGCGCATGTGCAGTGAGGTAAGTTTGCCTGGAGCTCGCATACCCACACAAATGGCTCCAGGTGCCATAGGTTCACCATCACGGTCCTAGACTATTGTCTGCACTTTGTTCTTGAATCTCAGTGCCTGTTTCTTTCTCATTTCAGATTTTCTATTTTGTACATACATTGTTTTGTATATACTGTATATGATGACTTCGGTGGGCAGTGAACGTACTCGGGGCACTCGAGAAAAAACACAGATTCCAGCCACGCAGCCGACACAACCACAGAAACCAGTAGTCCAGGTAGGAATTTGGCAGTGTTGTATCTACCACCTGAACATGTTGATGGCCAAGTAAGAAAAATGTCACTCGTGTGAAGTCTGTAAATTACCCTTGCCAGGAGGTATTCTGTAGATTTGGGGTGTGGGTGCCCCAAAATCAGCACCAAAGTTTGAAGACTTTGACTAAGCTGAAAAACCTTGTTCTGTTTTTCAGTGTACCTATTGATAGTCCTCGAGTTACAACAGTTCATTTAGCGACCATTCAAAGTCACAGAGGCATTGGAAAAAATGACTCATGACCATGTTGGCACACTTATTACCACTGTAGAATCCTCAGGGTCACATGATCAAAATTCAGGTTCTTGGCAATTGACACTTTTTTATGACGGTTTCAATTTCCTGGAGTCACCTGATCCTGTGATGACCCAGAGTATGGCACAAAAATATCAAAGTCACCAAAGTAGATAAATTCCCTTTAATGCCTCTAACTTGGCCCACAATGTCCAATTATCCTGGTGGGAGATCAAACTCTTTCAAAAGCAGTGTACAAAGGGAAGAAATGCAGTCCAGAACCAAAATACAGATAAAGTAGAAATAAAAAAACCAACACAAACCATGCTGAAGTAACACAACAGACCAGGATAGATAATAACTTGCAGACTTCCAACAGATAACAAGGCAAATACAGTTGGGAGAACACCAAAACCCAGATAAGCCTTGACAAAGATAATGCATGCTTTGCTTCCAGCATCTTTGCCATGAGCAGTTTGCCCTTTTAAACAGTCTTCCCAGCTGCAGCCCATGAAGGGGATCAGGGCCCTTTCCTCCCCTGTAAACCATGTTTCTCCCTTATCCATTCATCCCTGCGTGCCCTAGGATGAAGTGGGGTGTGTCTTCCTTGGAATGCACAGCCGGACTGTGCCCTTCCCAGTTTCCTCTACAGTCACCAGAGCCACGCTCTCACTCCCTGTCAGCTGTTTCACCTCTCCCTCAGAATCAGATTCCAACTAGGGCATGACAGATCCCCCTTTGCAACCTTCAGACAAGCAAGGTCAATGCGGGAACCCAGATTCGCTTAACGACCATGCAACTAACTTAAGAACTGCAGTGATTCACTTAACCAATCTGGCCAGAAAGCTCATAAAATGGGGCAAAACTCCCTCAGTGACAGGAATTTTGGACTCTGTTGTGATTGTAAGCCGAGGACTGCCTGTACTCTCTCTCAACTAGTGGCAGTGAGAAAAAGCTACAGTGAAACCGATCATCCTGTCATCTTCTTGCTATTTTAATTTTTTCTGGCGACTGGATGACCCCCAAGAGCTGCTTAGCACAGCAAAATCGTGGCCTCCAATTAGAGCAGTAACAAAAACACCTCGTCAGATGCCGTTGATGGATTGTCCTTCTTCAAATTACATGCTTAAAAATGGCTTGGTTTTTTTTTGCCTAAAAGCTTTCTCAGTTTATGCTCTTTTTTTTTTTATGAGAGTTTTGGGCTAATCAAAAAAAATAACAAGCCAGGATAAAGAAAATTTAGTTTTGTTCATCACCATTATGTTTGCAAGCCTCTCGCCCATGCCAGGGAGTTGTCAGATATTATCCCCAAGTGGCATCATGCGTAGTCTTGATGAGATTTCCTTTTGCTGAATTTCATAAATTAAAGCTGGTGCATTGAAATGAAAAATGCAAATATATTTAATGGTATGGTTTAGCTTTGGCCAGAAACTACATGTGTGGACTCTTAAGGGATGCCAGGTGTTTCTGGGTCTAATCAAACTTGTTTACATCCAGGCCAGAGTTCAGACCATAATTTTGAATACATGTGCAGTTTTGCTTAGATGGTAAGTGCAAATCATCACCTGTGGTTCGCATTCATTGGCTAGAGTAACTCCATTGGGAGGTATAACCAGCTGGAAAAACCCATTAATTTATTAAATAAATAGGCCGCCAAACTCCCCTAGAGGAGACTTGAGGCAACTTACAACCAAGCATAGATAGTCCTTGACTTTTAACCATTTGTTTACTTAACAGATAACAGATAATCAGAGTTGGAAGGGACCTTATAGGTCATCTAGTCCAACCCTCCCCAAGTGGGAGATCCTACACTATTTCTGACAAATGGCAGTCCAATCTCTTCTTGAAAGCCTCCATTGATGAAACTCCCACAACTTCCGAGGGCAACTTCTTTTGCATTGGTTGATTGTTCTCACTGTCAGAAAGTTTCTCCTTATTTCCAGGTTGAATCTCTCCTTGTTCAGTTTCCATCTATGATTCCTTGTCTGGCCTTTGGGTGCTTTGGAGAATAGTTGGACCCCTCTCCTTTCTGTGGCAGCCCCTCAAATATTGGAATATCATGTCTCCCCTGGTCCTTCTCTTCCCTAGATTAGCCAAGCCCGGTTCCATTTGAAGTTACAATGGCACTGAAAAAATTGACTTATGACCAGGGGTGATATTCAAAAATTTCAGCAATTGGTTCTCTGCCCGGTTGCTGGGTGGGCGTGGTCATGGTGGGCGTGGCCTAGTCAGCCTCCTGCACCACGGTGGGAAGGGGGGCGTTTTCACTCTCCCCGGGCTCTGGAAGTTTTCCTCGAGCCTCTGGGAGGGTGAAAAAAACCTCCAGAGGCCCTCCAGTGACCAGAAACAGGCCTATTTCCGGACTTCCAGAACTTCCAGGACCCTCCCTGGGCCCTGGAGGTTTTCTGAAGGGAAGAAACGGGCTTGTTTTCGCCCTCCACGAGCCTCTGGATGGCCCGTTTTCTACCTCCCCGGGCTCCATGCACCCCGTGCACTTACCTGGGATCCAAAACGGGCTGCATGGAGACTCTTGGGCAGGGCAGGGTGGGGCCAACCAGTTGTTGGAACTACCGGTTCGCCGAACGCGATGTAAAAGTAACATCCGGTTCGCTCAAACCAATCTGAACTGGCTGAATCCCACCCCTGCTTATGACTGTTTTTTCTTTTTTTACACTTGGGACCGTTGCAGCGTTCCCATGGTTACATGATCATAACCTGGGTGCTTGGCAACAGGCATGTATTCATGGCGTATGCAGCGTCCCATGATCCCCTTTGGCGACCTTCTGACAAGCCCATTTCATTTTTACTGTGTGCCAGTGGGCACACAGTTAAAAAAGAAAAAAGACAAAAGTTATCAAAGTCAAAGTGAGAGCCAGATTCATGTAACAACCACATTCCGAACTTAACCGCTGCCTAGATTCATTTAACAGCTGTGGCAGGAAAAGTCATAAAATGGAGCAAAGCTCACTTGACAATTGTCTTGCTTAGCGGCAGAAATTCTAGGCTCAATTGCGGTAAGACTAGGTCTACTTGTAAAAGAACAAGATAAAATATTAAAGTGATTAATGTCAGCATGTATTTATTTGCCAGGAGACAAACTTAAGAATGATGAAGATGAAGAACCTGATTTTTTTTTCTATTCCTCCCCCAAAAGCAACAATTTGCAGCCACCCACCATGATTTATTCTCTAAATAATGCTCATAGGTCCCAGAAACAGCTGGATAATGATTCCGAAGGCATGTTTGTTTTTCAGAATATCAGCTTCCCATTCTTTTTTATGATGATTTATTTAAATGTTTTAATTCTACAGCTCCAATAACTTACTATTTTGCTTTCTAACATAATTATAATTGGCTCTGCTTAAAGGAAAGAAGATTTAGTGTTAAGCCCTGGCCAGGTCACTATTGTTGTTCAGTCCAGCATTATTCAAGTGAACCATCTTAATGTGATGTGCTTAAAGCCATTATAAAGACTTACAGTTTCTTAAGGCCTTTTAACTATGCTTTGAAGTGCTGATTACGGCTCCAAATCTCCTTGAAATTATATTTCATTTGATAAAATATCAGTCCCTTTTACTGTGCTGTGGGTTAAATCATGTACGTCTTAAGAAATAGCTAGAACTAAGCAACCTAGTACAAAGGAAAAATTTCCTGACAGTTAGAAAAATAACTGTATTTTTCGAATTATCATACACACTCCCCCCCCCAAAGGGTGGAAATGTCTGTGCATCTTATAGAGCAAATACAAGTCCGTTTTGGCCTCCCAAATCATCCGTGGGTCCCATTTTTGTTCTCCCCGGTGTCCAGAAACACTCTGCAGGCCAAAAACAGGCCCATATTTGGCCTGCAAAGTGCTTCTGGATGCTGGGGAGGAAGAAAACGGGACGCACAGAGGCCAAAAACTATTTTTTCCCCTAGTTTTCCTTCTCTAAACCTAGGTTTGTCTTATGGTCCAGTGCATCTTATAGTCTGAAAAATATGGTAATCAGTAGAATAACTTGCCTCCAGAGGTTGTGAATACTCCAACACTGGAAGTTTTTCAGAAGAGATTGGACAACCACTTGTCTGAAGTAGTGTAGGGTTTCCTGCCTAAGCAGGGGGTTGGACTAGAAGACCTCCAAGGTCCCTTCCAACTCTGTTATTCTATTCTGTTCTATTCTATTCTATTCTATTCTATTCTATTCTATCTATTCACTCTTATTATTATTCATATTCATATTCAATCATGTTTTCTGTTGGACTGTTGTTAGGAATCATTTATTTTTTAAACACTCGCTTATAATCTAAAATAGGGTTGCTGGACAGGGAAAAGACCCACAGAAAACGTCTTATTTCATCCCCTCTGAATTAAAAATAGAAGAGTAAGTTGCAGGAAAGTAAGTAATGGGGGGAGGGGGAAGTAGAGAAAGTCCTTGACTTACAACAGTTCATTTTGTGACCAAAATTATAACGGCATTGAAAAAAGTGACGTATGAACAATTTTCACACTTACAACCACTGCAGCATCCCCCTGGTCACGCCATCAAAATTCAGATGCCTGGCAACCAATTCAAATTTATGACTGTTGCAGTGTCATAAATACATCAAGTGATTCCCTTTTGTGACCTCCTGATGAGTAAAGTCAGTGAGGAAGCCGGATTCCCTTAACAACTGCGTCACTTAACAACTGCACTGATTCACTTAGCAAACGTTGCAAGAAAAGCGGTAAAATATGTCAAAACTCACTTAACAAGCTTCTCACATCGCAACATAAATTTGGGGCTCAATTACAGTTGTAAGAAGAAATTTTCTGACAGGGAGAACAATCACCTTGTGGAACAGAAGTTGCCTTCAGAAGTTGTGGGAGCTTCATCCCTGGAGACTTTCAAGAAGAGATTGGACTGCCATCTGTCAGAAACGGTGTAGGGTCCCCTGCTTGTGTGTGGCGTAGACTAGATGACCTACAAGGTCCCTTCCCATGCTGTTTAGTCTGACTTCTGGTACAATACACTTGATTTTGAATGCAAATTTGTGTCTTATATTTCATGGTTTTTTTGTGTGGTTTTTTTCAGGCCACAGCAGAGCAAATCCGCCTGGCTCAAATGATATACGACAAGAACGATGCAGACTTCGAAGATAAAGTGAAACAAGTAAGTATCCAACCCAGCTTTGCTTTGGGGAGTGAGGAGAGGGGATTGCTGTTGCATGTAGCTGAGTGGAGTCCAGTCTTATATAGGTAGTCCTCAACTTACAACAGTTCGTTTAGAGACTGTTCAAAGTTACAACAGTAACTGAAAACAGTAACCAATTACTGTTTTTCACACTTAATGACCATTGTAGCATTCCCATGGTCACGTGATCAAAGTTCAGATGCTTGGCAACTGATTCCTATTTATGAAGGTCGCAGTGTCCCCTTGAGGTCATGCGATCCCCTTTTGCGACCTTTGGACAAGCAAAGTAAACGGGAAAGCCAGACTCCTTTTAACAACCATGTTGCTCATTTAACAGCTGCACCAATTCACTTAGCCACTGTGGCAAGAAAGGTCATAAAACGGGGTGAAATTCACTTAACAAATGTCTTGCTTAGCAACAGGACCGTTGGGCTCGATTGTGGTCATACGTGGAGGACTTGCCTGTTTATTCTAAAGCTGTATCCAAATCCTCTTGCTTCCTGAAACTGAATTAATTCTGCCTTCTGTTGTGTTGCTGTGATGATTAGCACAGGCAGTCCCTGACTTACGGCCATTCATTAAGTGGCAATTTGAGGGCAATATAGCATTGAATAACATTGTGGCATTGCCACATGATCAAGCTACTCATCAACTGTCAATAATTCACAATAGTTGCAGCCTTTGGAGTTGTGTGATGGCCATCTGCAACCTTCTCAGCCAGCTTTTAACAATTAGAGTCAATGGAGGGAAAGTAGATTTGCTTAATGGCCTCATGATTCACTTAACAACTGCAGTGATTCCTCTGTGGCCAAAACAGCCATAAAATTGGATGTGTCTCACATAACAGCTGCCCTGCTTAGCAACAGAAATTCTAGTCCCAATTGTGGTCCTAAGCCAAGGACTACTTGTATCTTTTTGTCATGCTCCTGTTGGAGTCTGACTCCAAGGGAGAGGTGGAACAGCTGACAGGGAGTGGGAGTGTGTCTCCGGTGGTTGTGGAGGAAACTGGGGAAGGGCACAGGCTGGATGGACATTCAGAGAAAGACCCAGGGCCATCACCTCTTCATCCTAGGGCAACCAAGAAGAAGTGGATAACGTAAGTGGCATGGTCTACAGGGGAGGAAAGGGCCCTGATTCCCTTCATGGTCTGCATCCGAGAGGACTGTTTAAAAGGACAAACTGCGCATGGCAAAGTTGCTGGAAGCAAAGCTTGCATTATTGTTGTCAAAGCTTATCTGGGTTTTGGCTTCCTCCCAAGTGTGGTTGCTGCAGTATCTGGTAGAAGTCTGTATCTGTAGAGCTGCAATTTGTCATCCTGGCCTGCTGTATTAATTCCTTCAGTGTAATTTGGTTGGTTTTTTTTTTATTTCTAATTAATTTTACTTTGGTTCAGACTGCATTTACTCCCTCGAAGACTGGTTTTTTTAAAAAGAGTTTGATATTCAGTCAAGGATAATATGGACATTGGGGCAAGTTGAGCATTAAAGGGAATTTATTCTGTTTTTGTGACTTTGTTATTTTTTGGTCACACCCCGGGTCATCACACTTTTTCAAGAAGAAAGTCAGCGGTTGGGATTTGTGGAAAAGCCACAACAAGATACAGGAGTCTTTGGCTTAGAACAGAATTAAGTCCAGCTGTTTCCATGGCTAAGCAAGATGGTTTATTAAGTGAGTTTGCCCCATTTTACGGACTTTCTTGCCACAGTTGTAAAGTGAATCCCTACCATTGTTAAATTAGTAACATGTTGTTAAACGAATCTGGCTTCCCCATGTCTTGTCAGAAGGTCGCAAAAGAATCAGGTGACCCCTTGGGACATTGGCAACCATTTAAATGCGAGTCAGTTGCCAAGCCTCTGAAATGACACCAAGATGCCACAGTTGTAAGTGTGACAAATGGTCATAAGCCACTTTTTTTCAGTTCGCATTGGTACTTTGGACGGTCACCAACGAAATGCTTGTAAGACTATGGTCGAGGACTACTCACGTTAAGTGATGAATCCTGTTAAAATTATGTTGGATCTTTTTTTTTCAAAGTTTTATTGATTTTTTTAACAACAAACATACACAAACAAAACACAAACATGAAAAAACATAAAACATCTTTTTTGAAAGCAGCCATCCCGGTTACATCTCTTCATACAGACACACATTCAAGTTCGTGCTCATTTTTGTATACCATTCCATATCTTATTACCATTCTACATTTTCTATATTAGCTTCTCCCTTTTTAACTCTCTTAATTCTATTTTATTTATTTCATCTCAATTTAGAAATTATACTTATATCCTTTGTCTCGGTCTGTCCTGTTTCAGCTGTCTATTATCTTTTCTCATTAAAGCAAAAAAGTCACTGATTGAAGTTATGACACCTTTATATCTTTCCCCTAAATTTATAACACTTAATGTAATACATAACTTTCATTTAGATTCTGCTTAGTACATTCTAAAGCTACAATACAGTATTTTTCTTCTTTGCTTTTTGCTTCCTTCTTTGCTTCTTCTTTGTCCCAGTCTTCTTGCTGCTCAGTCTTGTAGTTTCTCGTAGGTACCAATCGCCATTCTAAGAAGTGAAAAACTGAGCCAAGAGAGCCCTTCCCTCTTGTTCCTCTCTCATATTTTTTTAAATCCATTTTCAGTTCATCCACAAGTGATGCCATTGTAGAAAGAAAATTTTTTAAAACAACCACCCAATTGTTTTTGATCACTCAAATATATTTTCCAGAAGTCCCAAAGTCACCAAACAATCCAAATAGACACAAACTGTTTCAGTTAACACTTTCTTTTTTTTCATTCTCTCCTGGGGTTTTAGATTTACAAAGTTCCAGTTAAAATAATCTTTCGAAGTCTTGTTACAATTTAACTTTAGATTCTTTTAAATTCCAAGCAGCCTCCTCCTGCCAAATCCTCTCTTATTCTTTTCCTCTCCCTTCCCACTTACAGCAAAAAAAAGTTTTTAAGCGTCAGAAATCTTATTGTCCCCATGACATTTAATTTCCAGTTTGATTACCTGTTGGTGCCAAAGCGGGTTTTTCCGATTTTCTCATTCTTCTCTCTTTGCTGTCAACGTAAGGAAGGAGAGTGAAAGAAAAAAAACTTTCCCTTTTCCACTTTCATTCACATTCCGAATCTTCTTTGGAGCGATGTATCTTTTTACAGATTAAAATCCAGGATTATCAGTTGTTGCTTCTTAATCCCAGTCAGCCAAAACTTTTACTTCTTAACTTCTCTCCTGCACTTTCTTTCCAGACTGACTTCTTTGTGGCGGCCATTTCTGACCGCTGCTCTTACCGCCTTCGGGAAAGGGAGTTTAGCCAGCTAAGGAGGAAAGATGTGGCTTTCCTCGACCCTGCTGGAGTCTACCCCCTCTTCACCACCTCTACAGGGTGGCTTAGCCCCGAAGCCAGCTGGCTCGGGATGCTCCAGCGGCGAACCCAGGCAGAAACCGTGCACGATCGCGGATTCCTACCTGCTGCCGAAGCCCTGCAAACCAGAAGTCACGTTGGCATCTTTTTTGTGGAGGTGGATTTCCATCTTTGAGATTCGTCGTCCTGGCTCTGACTTCCAGAGAGCCACAGAGGCTTCCTTCGACTTGCACAGATGCTTTTATCCCTTTTTCTCCTCTTCACCACCAGTGCAAGCATGAAAATGCATGTAGCTCCTGTCTGTGCTCTGAGCATGCAGGAAATATTAATCCCTTCCCTAAAAACCTGTCTTGGCTCCCTGAAGTAAGCAGAGAAACTGAAATATGGCTTGCAGGTGAAACCAATCCCTCCTTGACAGGAAGTTTTTGTGTATAGGAGGGGTGGAATGAAGAAACTGAATCAGTTTGAGTCCCCAGATAAATAACATTTATGTAGCTTGGGGTTAAACTGTAGGGTCCTTGGTGCTCTCTGAGCTTGGCTGTTTTCTTGTAGATGTTTCATGGCCAAACTAAGTAACATCATGATGATATTACCAACTTTGATAATGAAACATCTGCAAGAAAACCACGAATTTACAGAGTACCAAGGACCCCAGAGTCTCTCCACTCCTCTCTGCAAGCCCCATTTCCAGGTAGCACTAACTACTTTGGTAATGAAACACCTGCAAGAAAGCACCAAGGATCCCACAGTCTTTTACATTCCAAGTTCAGCCCAGACTTTTGGCTATATTGTTCTGGAAGAAATAAAAGCATATTTGGGGACTAGACTATTCTCCCACACCTTGGAGTGAGGTGGGTGGGGCCCTTGGATGTGTTCATTATTTTTGTTTTCTATCCCAGATTGTGCCAAGATCTCATCTTGGTTTCGATTTGCATTTTTGAACATTATTTGTGTCCAAATTAAATTCATAAATTCTAAAGTTAGTAGCAGTGATTCTGAGCTAATCTATAACTTGCCATAGACTGTAACCATCTGAACAGTTGTAATTTTATATTAATTAGACTCCCACATACAGACACACTCACTGCCATGTTTTATTTCTGTTCCTTGTATAAAGTCACCCTGGTTATTCCGAGCTGCTTTTTTTAATATGTGTTTGTATGTGGGTTTTTATTTTTTTTATTTTTTAGCTGATGGAAGTGACAGGGAAGAATCAGGATGACTGCATCGTAGCTCTGCACGATTGTAATGGCGATGTGAACAGAGCAATCAACCTCTTGCTGGAAGGAAGCTCAGATACAGTAAGTGCCCAATTTAGAGCCTTTAGAGTTCTTTAAAAAGTTGCCTTTCTAAAAGAATTTGTGAGGAAGACCTCCTGCTTTTAGTGAGAAATGTGAAGGCTAAAAAATGTTCATCCTTTTAGGACAAATCTTGTAGAGCTAAGAGCTCAGAAATGTGGAACAAACAGCCTCCAACATTTAATATCTTCCCATTACTTTTCTGCAAATATGAAGATTAACCACGTTCTCCTGGCGAGGCTCCTGTGTGCTTTTTAAATTTTTGCTTATTCTGCAAGAAAGTGAAATTTTAAAACATCACGATGAACCATGCAGGAAATTGAAATGCCTAACTCCACCTTGCCTTTCTCGTCTTTCTGGGATCTGAAATTTCAGAAAATATTATTCAAACATACCTGACCCACATTAAGGAAAAGGAGCACGCTTAAAAAAAGAGATATTTTTACGTTACTTAATTATCTGCTCTCTGCCATCCAATTTATCCTTTTCCTCCCTTCTAAAGAATTGTGCCAACTATGTAACCTCATGTTTATGGTCTAGTGTGCATGAAATAAGCCAGGGCAGTTTTCTTTTTCATCCAGATAATGAAAAATGAAACCCTTGCTCTTTTGTGAAGTTAAGAACAGTTTCCTTAATGTTCAGTTGGCCTTCTTGCTTATAAGGCAGCCAAGACAACAGGATGACAGATTTTCCTGTTTTTGGCAACAGGATGACAGATTTCCCCCCCTTGTTGGTTTGTTTAGAAAATTTCAGTGGCTGCCCAACTCATTCACGATGAGTCTAGGTTGCCTCCAGAAATATAACCCCAAATTTAAAAATCCAATAAATTCCCACCTCTCTAGTGACTGCAATCAAACGCACTCCTTGATGGACTTCATGTCACACTGGGTTCCTAAGTCTCACAAGCAAACTATGTCTTGAGGGATCCAAAGGTGCTTTTTTCAAGAGGCAACTGGACTTTCTGGTTTTTATTTGAAGACTTTTCCCTTCTCATCCAAGAAGCTTCTTCAGCTCTGACAGGATAGTGGGGAAGAGAAGGATTTATACTCCTTTCAGACAGCTGGTCATTAGCATCCTTTGAGAGGGTCATTGAGGCCACCTGGAGGTTTATCTGTGTCCTCAGGATCACCTGAGTGGTGCTCCTGGTTCCCGTAGTTTGCAATTTTTTTCTCTGGAAATCCATTCTTAATCCTACACCATTCTACTTCATTCCTACTCCCATTCAAGGGGTGTTCAACTGAAATTGTATAGCTAAAAATCTGTAGAGTTTCTCCATCATCCTGGTCCTGGTTGTCCCAAAAGTGCTTTTTTCAGGAGGCAACTGGACTTCCTTGGTTTTCTTTGAAGATGTTTCACTTCTTATGCAAGAAGCTGCTTCAGATGAAAAGCAATGCAGAGCTGAAGAAGCTTCTTGGATGAGAAGCGAAAGGTCTTCCAAGAAAAAAACAGAGAGTCCAGCTGCCTTGAAAAAAAGCACCTTTGGGACAACCATGACTTGGATGACATGTCTTGAGGGCCATTTAAAAGAATGTCAAGGTGGGGGACCAATCCTATATCCATAGGGATGATGTTCCACACGGAGGGAGCCACCAATGGGAAGGCCCTTCTTCTTAGTCCTACTAGTTCAGTGGCCCCAGTGGGCCGCAAGAAAATTTTGGTGGTCCACATTGTGTGCACTGCATTGTGAGCGAGCAGTTGGATAAAATGCAATTTAGCATTCCACAGACAAGGAAACCCTTTTTTTGTGTTCCCCACTTATCTAGCCCTTATCTAGCCAGTTGGCACTTTAAATACTGACCGATGAGCTGTTTGGGATCTCTCTTCCCCTTGAAGATGTGACCAGAGACAGCAACTCACATTTTTTGCACGGAAGACCCAAACGTGAAAAACTGTACAGCCACCCTCATCTCTGGCCTTGCAAAAGGAGGAATAAGTGCAGTGTCTCAAAGAAATGAGGGCATGTGTAGTGCAAAAACACATAAATATCTTTCGTATTTTGTTTTATTGTTTTTTTTTTACGAAGTACGGTGTCTTGGAGATCCTAGCAAGGTGTGATGACCCAGGGTGGGATATAAAATATTTGTCCCAAAAACAGGTGAAGCCCCTTTTATTCCTTCACTTTGCTTCAAAGCTCCACCTATGCTTGACTGGAAACAAAAAACTTCCCCACAAGCAGTTGCAAAAAAATTTAATTTAATTTAAATTAAATTTAAATTAAAAATGCCTATAAATTGTAAGAGTAAAAACAACACAAACCACACTGAAGCAATTAAGGGAACCAGGCAAGATAAGGGCTTGAAGACGTCCACAGATATTGAAACACACATTGGGAAGGATGCCAAACTCAGAGAGGAACGACAGACTGGTGATATTTCCACACTTTGTTTCCAGCATTGGGCCATACACATGTCCATCCTTTTAACCAGTTTCACAACTGCAGTCCATGAAGAGGATCAAGGCCCTTTCCTCTCCTGTAGACCATGCCTTTCACATCTCTCCCTTATCCTCTCCTTCCTACATGCCCTAGGATGGGGAGGGGATCGGTCTGGGTCTTCCTCTGACTGCCCAGCCAGCCTCTGCCCTTCCCCAGCCTCCTCCACAACCTCCGGAGCGACACTCCCACTCCCTGGCGGCTGTTCCTCCTCTCCCTTGGAGTCATGACACAAGGCTAGAGAGGGAAGAAATCTCCTTCTGAATGACAGGCTGGAGAAGAAAAAGTTCCATTAGGACTGAAGTGTGAAAGGGGGAATACTAACATTTTAAATTGTAAAGACATTTTTTTTTAATTGTAAGCCTCCCAGAGTCATTGATAGAGATGGGCAACTGTAGAAATTAAATGAATGAGTGAATGAATGAACAAACGAACAAATAAATGAAGAAATGAATGAATAAACAAACAAACCCTTCCCCCAGTGTCCTATTTTTGTTCAACCCTTCCTGGGACTAAAAAATGCAGCTAGTCCTCAACTTATAACCACAATTCAGCCCAAAATTTCTGTTGCTAAGTGAGACATTTGTTAAATGAGTTTTTGGACCCTTTTATGACTCTTTTGCTACAATTGTTAAGTGAATCATTGCAGTTTTTAAGTTAGTAAAATGGTTGTTAAGTGAATCTGGCTGTCCCCATTGACTTTGCTTATCAGAAGGTTTCAAAAGGCCTCCAGGCAAGCCAACCTCACAACTGTCTCTCTCAGCAACAGAAAATTTGGAAGGAGCTCAAATGTGGCCGTATGTTGAGCACTACCTGTACATTCCTTTCTGAGAATACTGCTCCAGTGTTGTCGGGTGTATCTGGAAGGGTCCAAAAATGTTTTCTGAGAGGTTTTGGAGATGGTGTTTGGGCAAGGCTCTGTAAGACTGTCTTTAATTTTGAATTGTTCTGTCTTGTTTTCCTCCTTCACCTAACTAGACTTCGTGGGAGACGGTAGGAGGCAAGAAGAAAAGCCTTGGAAAAGAGAGCTCAGAAAACAAAGAGAACAGAGAAAAGCGAGGAGACAGAGAAATAAGCCGTGGACGGGGAACTTCCAACAGACGAAGAGGGGGCAGCCGTGGTCGAGAGTGTAAGTCCCCAGACTTCGGACTGCGAGGTGCAGGGTGGCTGTTGTTAGAATAGAGTAGAGTATAGCGTATAGCATAAAGCACATAGCATATAGTGTGTAGTATATAGAACAGAACAGAACAGAATTCTTTATTGGCCAAGTGTGATTGGACACACAGCGAATTTGTCTTCGCTGCATAAGCTCTCAGTGTGCATAAAAAATGTTCATCTAGAATCACGTATCTTATGACTTGACACTTAATGATAGTCATAGGATACAAAATAAGCTATCAAAATCATACTAGGAAACCAGATAAAACAATATAATCATAAAGATTACAAGCAACAAGGTTATAGTCATTAGTAGAAAAGGTGATAGGTAATAGGAAGAATGGGAAGAAGAATAGTAATACTCCTAGTAAATAGTTTGACAGTGTTGTGAGAGTTAGTTGCTTAGCAGAGAGATGGCTTGGACAGGAAAATTGTCCTTGTGCCTAGTTGTTCTGGTGAGCAGTGCTCTATAATGTCGTTTTTGAAGATAGAAGTTGAAACAGTTTATGTCCAGGATGTGAGGGGTCTGTGGAGTTGCTTGCAGCTTGACTAGGAACACAGCACAATGGACTTGAGCTGTTTCGTTGTATGTTTGCAGTAGAGGCTGATGGAGAAGCGTGCACGCGCACACACACCCAGATGCCCTGAGAAATAGCTTAATCCCGATCGGCTTTGCTTTGTCCTTGATTCCTCTCCATCCCAGGGTGAGAAAACCGGGGTGATTTGGGGCTGTGATGGAGAATGTGCGAAACCCAGCTCACAAACTCTCAGTTGCGGGGCCTGAACAGCCTTCATTGCAGTCCTTTGAAGAAGGCTTGGGACGCCTCACAAACATTTCAAAACTGCGAGGGCACTGTAACACTCAGGAAAACAACTCTGCCATATAAACAAACAAACAAAACAACAGAAAACCATGGTGCTTCTGAGCTTGGTTGTTTTCTTGTGGATGTCTCACTACCCAACTAGGTAACATCATCAGAGCTAGCGAGGGTGGCCTTTGCGGCATTTTTTTTTTTTTTTGGNGCTTTTTTTTTTTTTTTTGGTCCCAGAACACATCCTCTCCAGCAACCCTACACCAAGATAAGCAGGGATTAATATCAGACAAATAAGCAGAAAATAGTCCCCTATTTTCCTAACTCAGGGTCCCCAAACCTACAGTTCACAGCCCAGTGCTGGGCCATAGCCAGTTCAGAACTGGGCCATGGAAGTGCTGTGTTTGTGTGCAACGCATTTGTGAAAGCAGCATGCTCGTGCAAAACCATCCCTTTTTCCCCCGCTGTTCCACTGCTCCCTTTGCCAGAAAGGTTGGAGAAGACCACTGCCCTGACTGAGGAACTACTCCCACCTGCACTGACAGGGCAAGCTGTGGAGCAGACCCCTACACTCAGTACAAACTGATGATGTGATCTAGCTGGGTTATGAAACGTTTGGATGAAACCCAGCAAGATCAGAGAGCACCAAGGAACCCACAGTCGTCGTCCTCCTCTTCCTCCTCCTCTGCAAACCCCACTCCTTCCAAGCACTGATGGTGTTAACTAGTTAGGCCATGAAACGTCTACAAGAAAACCACCAAAGCAAAGCACCAAGTACCCCAAAGTTCCATCCTGGGCCACAAATATTCTCTTCCATCAGAAATAAAAAAACTCCCAGCCCTAAATCATTTAGGTAAGTGAAAGGCAGCATGAAAATGTGTAAGCAGATGAATGGAAAGAGGCTACAAGTTGCAAGTCGGTGAAAAAATGAAGTTGTGTTGTTAAACAAGGGTTGATTACCACACGGGGTTAACCACATTGACCTTAGGACAATGACAATTGGTGGGAACAGTCACATTTGCCATTAATCCTTGCACCCTCCCTCCTTCCCCTCTTGCTGTCTTCAACGTTTGTGTACAGTTGAAAATATCTGACTGAACTCTCTGATCTAAAAATGATACGTATGCTCTGAGATTATATCTGTTTTTCTCTCCTTTTTAGTTAGAATCGAAGAAAATGGAGTAGAAACGCCACCTGGGGATAGGCCTTCCGATCGTGGCAAACGTGGAAAGGGGAGAGGTAAAGTACCAGTATTTTTATATTCCTCAACTATTCTCCTGATACTAAAGTATCTGATACTAGTATCAGTCTTCTGATACTAAAACAAAGCAAAGCCCTCCAGGTGTATTTTTAACTTCTAAGCAAAGCAGGATTACAATGTGGACTGGCACCACAAATCCTAACTTATTGTGACCATCTCGGTTTCACGACACTTTTATGTTCTGCAATGAAGATTTAATCTGAGGAAGAAATCAGGGGATACACAGTATATATATGTATCTGTGTGTGTGTGTGGTGTATTTGCTTTTTTAAAGTTTTCGCGGGTACTTACATGTGTGCTGTTCAGCTTTCCTTCGGGTATTAGCCCACGTCATTGTAGTTGTGGCTTTAAAAGCACAACTACAATGACGTGGGATAATACCCGAAGGAAGGTGAACAGCATACATACATACATACATACATAGATACATAGATACATACATATATATATATTCATAAGTTTTTGCATGTACTTACATGTATGGTGTTCAGCTTTGTTTGTGTATTTTCCCACGTCATTATACCGTTATATACTCGCATATAAGCTTGATCTTGCATATAAAGCCGATCCCTTTAAAAACTGCCCCAAAATGAGGATTTTTTGAAAAAACTGCATATAAGCCGACCCCAAATACCATGGTGAACGCTTTTTTTTTTTTCCCAAATTAGTTGCTGCCCGGCGAAGGCAATGAGAGCCAAGACTCATCGCGCGAAGCCGCTGTCCGCGAAGGCGATGAGAGTCTTGGCTTCTATCACGCGAAGTCGGGCAGCCAGATTTATTCGCGTATAAGCCGACCCCCAAATTTTTGGGGAAAAAAAAGCGTTCTAAAGTCTGCTTATATGAGAGGTATATACGGTAGTTGCGTTTTTAAAGTTGTAGCAACGTTTCGGCAGAACCTCATCTGCCATCATCAGGCTTCTGTATTGAGTTCATCTGTGAGTCAGGCTATCGCATATACACACACACACACACACACACACACACACACACACACACACCATACATTCACATATATATATATGTTTTTTGAGGTTTTCGCGGGTATTTGTATGTGGATCTTTGGTTATTCGGGTTTTCTCCCATGTAAAATTGGAAGTATATAGGCGACGTTTAGATGAAGTCTCATTCATCATCTTCAGGCTTGTTTCTTCGGCTCTGTGCTTCTCACAGTAATGTGAGCTTGCAGCTGCTTCTTCCTTTTAACTGTTAGTGGAGGTGTGACTTGATTGGGTGGGTTTGGCTGTGTTCTGATTGGCTGGGGTGTGTCTCATTGGTTGGTTTGGCTGTGTTCTGATTTGGTAGGGGGCTTTGGCTGTGTTCTGATTGGGTGGGGGTGTGTTTTGTTCAAGTGGGGGCTTGGTTGTGCTCAGGTTAGTCTTAGTTGCTGGGGGATTTGAGCTGGTGAGCTGTGATCTTGTTGTTTGGCTTCGTGTTTGTGGTCGTGCCACATCTTCATGGTGGGTGTCAGTTTGCTTCTTGTATGGGTCAGAGGGTTTGAAGTGGGTAGTGGTGCAGCTGCGGTACGGCTTCTGGTCCGTGGTCGTGTCTCATCTTCTGTGTGGGTGTGAGTCTTTTTTCAACATCTTGTGTGGCACTCGTGGGTGTGGTCTGGTGTCATTCTTCATTTTAGGTACTCGTTTATTAATGAGGGCAGGTTTCCAAATGGCTGGTAGGCGGAGAGTATCATCTCGTTTATTCATTGCTGTGTGGGCGTTTTTCTATCTCTGTGCTTCTCTGATTATTCTGTTGTTGAAGTGTTCGGTTTTGGCGATAGTTCTGGTATTTTTAAAGTCAATTTCATGTCCTGTGGCTTTGAGGTCTTGGACCAGGGAAGAAGTCGTGTCTTCTTTTTTGATTGAGTTCTTGTGTTCTTCAATGCGTGCACTTATTCTTCTGTTAGTTTGTCCTATGTATGTTGGTGGGTCAGGCAGGGCAAGGGATTTCGTATACTCCTTGGTTTCTAACTTGATATTGTCTTTAGGGTTTCTAGGATGGTGAATATTTTTCTGTGTGTGCAGAATGCTGTTTTAATGTTGTGTTTTTGGAGGATCCCATGTCTTGTAGTTGTGCTTTTAAAGTTGTAGCAACATTTCAGCAGAATCTCATCTGCCATCATCAGGCTTCTGTATGAGTTCGTCTGTGGGTCAGGCTCTCACAGCGGTTAGTTTTAAATTTGAGGCTAGCCTACTGGCTGTCCCAGGATGGTTTTTTTTTACATCCTGATTGGTTGGGAGTCTTGGTCTGTGTTTATGTTCTTGGAGTTTGTTTGATTGGTGTTTCTGGTTTCTTCTGTCTGTTTTGTGGCTTTGATTGGCTGCAACACTGTTTCCTGTATTGGAGGCTTTCAGTGGCAGCGTTGCGTCGTGGTAAAAGGACAGCTATTATCTATTAGGAAGCTTGGTTTCATCTGGGGTGCCTGGTTGGGGTGTGTTTGAGCTGGAGGTATCATGGGGAGTCTGTTTGTGCCCAGGTGTTTGCCTGGCTTGTGTGTGTGGAGATTTTCTATTTGAGAGTGCAGGCTTCCAAATGATTGACGTCTGGTGGAAATCATCTATTCATGCTGTCAAGGTCTTTTTTCAAATCTCTATGGCTTCTCTGATGATTCTGTGGCTGGGGTTTTCTTTTGTGGCTAGGGTTTTTGCCATTTGAAGTTGATGTTATGACCTGTAGTTTTAATGTGTGGACTAGTGAGGAGGTGTGTTCCAGCTTTTTTACTGCATTTTTGTGTTCATCCAGGCGGGTACTTATTCTTCTATTGTCTGTCCAATGTATGTGGCCGGGCATGATGCATAGGGAACTTCGTATATGCCTTGGTTTTCCAGGTCAATTTTTGTCTTTAGGGTTTCTAAGGATGGCTGCTATTTTTTTGTCTGTTTTAAAGGCAGTCTTAATGTGATGCCTGTGTAGTATCTACTGATTTTGTTGTGGTACCTCTTATGTAGGGCAAGACAGCTGTTCCATAGTATCTGTTGATGATCTAGGTCTCTATTATGTCTTAGTGTGTTTTTGTGGATCAAGCTAGTGATTTTGTTTTTGTGGAAGCGTTGGCTGTCAGTACTTTTGTCAGGGTGCATAGTTCAGTCTTTATATGTTGTCTTTATATACCGCTGACAGACAAGACAACGCTGAGGTCAACATCCAAGCCGTCGCCACCCGCCCTCCTGAAGGTGCAAGAGGGGAATTAAGTCACCCCCTGAAAAGACGGCCTTAGCCATTTTGGGGGGCTCAAAAAAAAATAAGACCCGGCCTTATTATATGAGAAACATGGTAGGAGTTGTTTTGATGAAGTCTCATTCATCATCTTCAGGCTTGTGTCTTCGGCTTTGTGCTTCTTGGATTCATGTGAGCTTGCAGCTGCTTCTTCCTTTTAACTGCTAGTGGGGTGTGACTTGATTGGGTGGGGGCTTGGCTGTGTTCTGATTGAGCGGCGGTGGTGGTGTTTCTCATTGGCTGTCGCTCCCAAACAACATCCCCACAGAAAGCATTGAGTTGAAACCAGCCTGACCAAAACCATCCCTATGATTGCTAACAGACATCAGACTCGAAATCAACCAAACATCCTCTAGCACTAGCAAACCATCCAAAAGCCAACTGTATCCAAAGAAGCCAAAACAGAAACTGCACTACTTAACCTGAAAGAAGAAACCAGCATAATTATCCTAACCAGCAGGACAAGGCACATGCGACAGTGGTTAATCTGAAACAACATAATCTGACTACCAAACCAAGTTAACCAACTACTCCAAAGACCCCACATACAAACCCCCAAAATATTAACCCCACCACCCTTAGCTAGGATAAAAGCCACCAGATCCAAAGATAAAAAAACCTCCCCCATTCAGTGGAGAAATTCCAGGAAAGAATCATCGAAAATCCAGAAAGCCTTACCCACGGCACCCCACCCCCTAAGCTTTAATGGTGCTGCCTAAGATACACAAAAAAGAACCCCACTTGGACCAATAGTCAGCTCGTATAGGCTCCACCTTCTACAAAAACCCAGCCAAATTTCTTCACCAAAAACCACAACAGCCCTATGCAGAATCCATCAAACTCACATGTAAGAAACTCATTTCCAGTTTCATCGAGACATCATAAAGAAACAAAGAACTTACAAAGCCCGAGCTACCTACAATGTGAGCTTTGATGTCATATCCCTCTTCGTAATCACCCCAAGTGCCCATTAAAAGAAGCCTGGACAGCCATCCAAAAACAAATACAGCCCCCCCAAGACATTTCCTAGGTCTGACCATACCCACTTGGCCGATACCAAATACATACTTCACGCTTACAATGGACAAAAATAGCAAACAAATGAGAAGGAGCACCCCACAGGATTTACCCCTCTACCATGGTCATCACAAGATATCCTTCATGGGAAACACTGTTGACAGCACAAGTCTAGAAAAATATGATCACAAACCCAAACATGCTGGCTCAGATTATGAGATGACACCTTCATAAATCTGGCCACACGGGAAAGAAAAAACTTATTTTAAAAAAGAGCAACAACTTTGCTACCACACACTCAAACAGCCTACAACCCCAAAATACCATTCACATCGGAAACAGAAGCTAACAATACAACTTCCCTTCCTAGATGTCTTAGTTGTAAAAAAATCCAATCGGCTCCCTAGGATACACCTATGTTTATTCATATTTCACCTATTTTTTTAGGACAGAAGAAACACATACAAACCGGCTATCCTACACACACTCTCAAACACCACCAACCAAGCACAGATCATCTCCAGAACAAAAATGAACTTAAGCGACGAACAACCACCTAAAAAAGCAAACTACCACACTCTCACTAATTGTACTTGCAAGCCAATGGATTCCCAAAAGAAGATTAAACCCAACCCTGACACCAAAAAAAAGAGAAAACCCCAACCAAAAGCCAAGAAGAGAACAGGGGAAACGCGACAAAGCCCTCCCTACCCATATATAAAAGGCACTACAGACAAAATCAAAGGGCAAGATACCTCCAAAAACCACAACATTAAAACAGCATTCTGCGATACAAACAGGAAAAAAATATTCAACCATCCGTAAAAAACATCTAAAGAACAAAATCGAGTTAGAAAAACCAAGGAGGTATACGAAAAATCCCATTGCCCTGCACTTACCCACCACATACATCGGAAAAAAACTAACAGAAAGAAATAAGTGCACGCATTTGGAAAGAACACACAGAACTCAATTCAAAAAAGAGAAAGAACGACCTCTTCCCTCTGGTCCAAGATCTCAAAGCGCCACAGACAGTGAAATTGACTTTAAAAATACACAGAAGGCTATCGCCCAAACCAAAACACTTCAACAACAGAATAATCAAGAGAAGCCATAGAGATAGAAAAACGCCCACAACATCATGAATAAACGAGATTATACCTCCCGCCTACCAGCCATTTGGAAACCTGCCTCATTATATAAACGAGTACCTAACATGAAGAATGACACCAGACCCACACCCATGAGGGCCACACAAGATGCTACCACCACACTTCCATGTTGAAAAAAGACTCACACCCACACAGAAGATGAGACACGACCATGGACCAGAAGCCATACCGCAACTGCATCACTTCCCGCTTCTAACCCCTCTGACCCATACATGAAGTGAACTGACACCCACCATGAAGATGTGCACGACCACGAACGTGAAGCCAAACAACAGGATCACAGCTCACCAGCTCAAATCCCCCGGCAACTAAAACTAACCTGAGGACAACCAAGCCCCCACTTGAACAAAACACACCCCCACCCAATCAAGTCACACCCCCACTAGCAGTTAAAAGGAAGAAGCAGCTGCAAGCTCACGTTACTCCAAGAAGCACAAAGCCGAAGACACAAGCCTGAAGATGATGAATGAAACTTCATCGAAACGTTGCCTAGACACTTCCAATTTTACGCAGGAGAAAACCTGAATAACCAAAGATCCACATACAAATACCTGCGAAAACCTCAGAAAATAAATAAATATGTGTGTATGTATGTATGTATGTATGTATGTATGTATGTATGTATATATGCAGGTCTTGGCGTGTTCAGATCTTTTCCCGTGTAAGATTGAGAGCATCTTGGCAATGTTTCGACAAGGTCCCACTCGCCATCTTCAGGCCGGTGCTTTCGGCTTCATGCTTGTGTGAGCAAAAAGCACAAACAAGCACGAAGCCGAAAGCACCAGCCTGAAGATGTCTAGTGGGACCTTGTCGAAACATTGCCAAGATGCTCTCAATCTTACATGGGAAAAGACCCGAACACTCCAAGATTTGCATACCTGTACCCGTGAAAATCTACGAACATTTCCCAGCAGAGCAACTGGCCCTGTTGTCCCCTTCCAGGCCTGCCAGCTGCCCGTCAACTCTGGAGTCCAGAAGCACAGCTGAGAATGCAAATTATGGCAGAAGCCTCAGCTGCTGGACTTGGCAACCCGGCAGAGAACTTGGCAGCCCTAATAAGCATGTTTGTCAACATTTGTCTACGGAGCTTCTCAATCATCCAGCTCATGGTTGTCTCAAAAGTGCTTTTCAAAAGGCAATTTGGACTTTTTTTTTCTTTGAAAACATTTCTCATCTATGAAGATTCTCAGTCATCCAGGTCCTGGTTGTCTCAAAGGTGCTTTTTTTTCAAGAGGTAACTGGACTTTCTGGTTTTTTTCTTTGAAGAAGTTTTGCTTCTCATCCAAGAAGCTTCTTCAATTCTGGCTGAATGGTGGTGAATGGAAAGATTTTAGAATTTTAGCATGTTCTAAACATAAATCCGTTTGTCAACATTATTCTTGGTCCTATGGTTTGGATTTGGCATAACCTGCAAAGTGGACTGTTGTGTTTATGAATCACAAAACTGCGCCTCACTTCCTTTGGCCATGTCATGTGGGGAAATTTACTGGAGAAAGCAATTATGTTTGGAAAAGTTACTGGTAAAAGCAAACCAGGCCATCAAAGAACTTGCTGGATGGACACCATCAAAGCTGACATCAGCCAGAGCATAAAACAACTCAAGGAAATTGTGCAAGATCAGAAGCAATACTTGAGGGACTGACACAGAGAAGGTCAAGCTATTTTCCAAGGCACCCGAAGGCCAGACAAGGAATAATGGATGGAAACTGATTAAGGAGAGATTCAACCTAGAAATAAGGAGAAATTTTCTGACAGTGAGAACAATCAATGGAACAAAGTTGCCTTCAGAAAGTTGAGGGAGCTTCATCACTTTCAAGAAGAGACTGTCAGAAATGGCATAAGGTCCCTTGCTTGGACAGGGGGGTGGATTAGACTAGAAGACCTCCAAGGTTCCTTCCAACTGTGTTATTCTGTTTCTGAATTCTGATTTCTGAAGATGTGGAGAGACCTGGTCCAGAGTCCTGGCCCTGACTTCCAAGAGTCAGACACGACTGAATGGATATCATCATCATCATCATCATCATCATCATCATCATCATCATGTTTATGAACATTTTTAGAGCTGAATACTCATTTGAAGATGCCATTGTCATGAAAGATGGAGGAAGATCTGATAGCCAAGTCCCAAATAAAACCTGGAGGAAGGGGATGTTTTCTCGCAAAAGGACTTATCATTATCAGGGATCAAGGTTCATCTTCGGATGTGTTCTCACCCAAGCCTCGTTCAAATCAAACAAATGCAAAACATAGATAAAAGCAAAAGCTTTTTAATGCATCTCTGTGAATTCTGTTCATTCACAGCAAAGCGCTATTAAAACTAATTATCCCAGATAAGAGCAAGCCCTGTCAAGGTTTTGCAAGCCTGCCAAGAACACAAGATTAAGTGCAAGGAAATATTCAAAGTCAAAAGTAGGCAAAAACAAACCAGGATAGACCGAACTTCCATGAGGACTTGAAGTGCAAGAACTTCTTTGCTTCCTGCAAAGAATCCCACCTCTGAGGGCTGGCTTTTATCCCTTATGGGAGGGGTCATCACCTTGCAGCCTTACTCCCGAGTCGACCGTGCTGCTGCAGCTGCTCTTTCCTTCGAGCAGCCCTAAGCGCACTGGGCACAGGCTCCCTGAGGTCCTCTTCATCACTACTGCCAGCCTGCACAAGCTCCGAAGGCAGCACCCCACTCTCTGATAGTCCTGGCCCCATCCCTGCCTCACATGCAGGTCCTGGCTCTGAGACCTCAGCCATCCGCACCTACTGCCGGTAAACCACAACAGGATGAGACTTGGTAAAGTCAAGTGTCTCTTTTCCTAAGAGGGTGTCAAAATGCCTTTCTTTTTCTAGAGAGCTGCTGCTTATCCAAATAACTAATAAAACCTAAACAAGCAGAGTGTATGATGTGTCAGATCATCAGGACAGGAACATAGTCCCTAGAACTATTTTCTCTTTGTCTGTCCAGTCTGTGTATTAATTGCTTTTATACCAACTACACCAGTGGGACAAAACATTATTATGCAATATTATAATATATTATTATACAATACAGGTAATCCACAGACTGCTCAAAGTTGCAACGGCACTGAAAAAAGTGACTTACGATCCATTTTTCACACTTAACGACCATTGTAGCATCTCAGTGGTCATGTGATCAAAATTCAGACACTTGGTCACTGACTCATATTTATGACTGTTGCAGTATCCCGTATTACCTTTTGCAACTTTCTGACAAGCAACGTCCATGGGGGAAGCCAGATTCATTTGACAACCATGTTTACTTAAATGAACAATTGTAGGGATTCACTTAACAACCACGGCAAGAAAGGTCGTGAAATGGGGCAAAACTCCATTAACGGCTGTCTCAGTTAGCAAGATAAAGTTTGAGCTCAATTTTGGTTGTAAGTCAAGAACTACCTGTATTTGTGTAGACATGGTAGTGAGAAAAGAGGCTGAATCTTTGATACGAACATTTTCTCAGCTCTCTTTCCATGTCTGAAGAATTCTTGAGGATTAGAAAGTGTTGTTCAGAGCCATGGTCTCCAACCAGTGGGCCAGGGGACCACTGGTGGTCCACGAGAAAATTTTGGTGGTCTTCAGAGAAATGTCATCCCCAAAGCAATTAATCTAGGCTGCGCGGGAACACAAGGCTTGCGTCGCTTGCATTGCAAACAACATGAGGTAGTGAGGGGAGAGGAGGGGAGGAAGGGGGGAAGGGGAGGGGGGAAACTCACCCCACGCGCCCCACACGCCAACGGAGCTGGAGACAATATATTGCGATCCCAAATAAAGTTGATTGATCGGTAGAAAAATGGGGTGGGGAATTTTTCTGCAGACTTTTTGGGGGATTTTCCCAGGGTCTCTGATCCACGGGATTTAAAATTATGAGTTTGGTGGTCCCTGAGGTCCAAAAGGTTGGCAACCACTGGTTCGGAGCACGTTTGGTCATTGCTGCCTTGGGACAAGAAAATAAAGACATGAGAAAAGAAAAATAAAATCGTTCATCTTTCCAGATAGGTTGACTGATAAATTCTATATCTCAAAGTAGGCAGCTCACCTATTGCAAATTTCAGTTTTTATTTTTCCTTTGTGTGTGTGTGTGTGTGTGTGTGTACTGCAAACCTGGCGTTGCTTGCTTACATTCTTACATATAAAAATAACATATTGCATTTCTTGTTCTGCCCCTTTGTTGTCTTCTGCTCTAGAGGTGAAGGGCCTGCCTGCTTCCAATTTCTCAGTTGATGCTGATGTGTAAATCCAGATCCCTGCTGTGTTTTTAAAACCCTACTAGCCCTTGAGCACTGACTGATCGTTTAAGAAACTGATTTATAGTCAGACACAAAGGGGAATGGAAAAGGACCCAGCTAAAAAAGAAGATGGCAGATTCTAGCTCCAGGCCACCCAGAAATCTTAGCAGTAAAAACGTGCTGGAAGTCAAGTCAATCTGAATAATGAGGTCATTTCTATGGGACTGGATGCATTTGCAGGCCTAGACTGCAGTGGCTAAATTCTTGTGGATCCTTGGTGCTCCCTGGGCTTGGTTGTTTTCTTGCAGATTTGGTTGTCTTCAAACATAGCAAGTTCAAGACTTGTGTACTTTAACTTCCAGAATTCCTGAGCTAACATGACTGGAGGAGGAATTCTGGGAATTGAAGTCCACAAGTCTTAAAGCTGTCAAGTTTGAAGACCCCGGGATTAACCAAATGGGTAACATCATCAGTGCTAGAAGGGTTTGCTCTCTTGCCTATATACAGGTAGTCCTCGACTAGCAACAGTTTATTTAGTGACCGTTAACAACGGCACTGAAAAATATGATTTATGAGCGTTTTTCACAATTACGACCTTTACAGCCTCCCCATGGTCACATGATCAAAATTCAGATGCTTGGCAACTAGCATGTAGTTATGACGGTTGCAGTGTCCTGGGATCATGCAATCCGCTTTTGCGAACTTCTGACAAGCAAAGTCAATGGGGAAGCCATTTATCAACTGCAGTGATTCACTTAACAGCTGTGGCAAGAAAGGTCGTAAAATGGGGCAAAACTCACTTAACTATCTTGTTTAGCAACAGAAAAGTTGGGCTCGACTGTGGTCATAAGTTGAGATCTACCTGTGTAGGTTGCTTGCCCTGGACATGGATGGATAGATAGATAAAGATAGGTAAATAGATAAAGGTAGGTAGGTAGGTAGATTTAGGTAGATAAAGGTAGGTAGATGTAGGTAGGTAGACGTAGATGGTGGGTAGATAGATTTAGATGGATCAAGTAGGTACATAGGTAGGTAGGTAGATGTATGTAGATAAAGGTAGGTAGATAGGCATGTAGGAAGATAGATAGATAGATAGATAGATAGATAGATAGATAGATAGATAGATAGATAGATAGATAGATAGATAGATATGATAGAAAGAAAAGCGAAGAGCAAACCCCATTTCCTTTTAACACTGGTGATGTTACCTTGTTGGGTCATATAACATTTGCAACAAAACAACCCAGCAACAAGGAATCCACAGTTCAACCTTCCGCTACAAATATCCTCTTCTTCTGTTGGACCTGTGGCTTTTTTTAACTGAGCCTTCATCAATTTGATCTTGCTTTCCTACTTTTTGGACAAAGAAGTAGAACCAGATTTTCTCAGGATAACCATTCTTGTCTAGCATCCTTATAAATATTCTGCCAAATTATCTTAATCTTAAACCTGGTTCTGCTTCCTTGTTCAAGATGTATTTTACCCGTAGAAGGAGAAAAAAAATTGCATTTTTTTTCTTTCCTTGTTTTCCTCTTTAAATTCTGTTTATCCACCTTGCCCTTTGAAATTAAGTTCTTCCTTTTTCTGTAGGATTTGGACGGGCCAGAGGAAGAGGAACTGGGAGATTTTCAGCCCAAGGCATGGGGTAGGTTTTTAATAGCAAGTTGGACAAAAGATTTGTACTTTAATTGCATGTGGACCAAACAATACTGCTTAACTATGCATGGCTGGAAATTCTTCAAATTTTGTTGAGCAGGATTTTCTGCCTATTTCCCTTAGCAAAGGAGCTTGAAAAAGGACAAAAAGCAGTCAAATCAGAAATCCAGATTATAAATCTTTCTTAGGCATGGAAGCCAGCTGGATGACCGTAGGCTATTTATTCCCCCTCAGACTCTTTGAGGAGCTGGCCAATCAATAAAATCTCATTGCATCATAGCAATAGCACGTAGACTTATATGCCAATTCACAGTGTTTTCCAGCCCTCTCTAAGTGGTTCACAGAGTCAGCCTCTCGCCCCCAACAATCTGGGTTGTCATTTTACTGATCTCAGAATGGTAGGGGGCTGAGTCAACCTGAGTTTGGTCATGATTGAACTTCTGGCTGTGGGCAGTGTTAACTTCCAATATTTCATTCTAACCATTGCACTACCATAGCTTTTAAATAGAATAAGATAGAATAAGGAAATAATAGGATAGAATAAGGAAAGAATAGGATAGAATTGGGAAAGAATAGGATAGAATAAGGAAAGAATAGGATAGGATAGGGAAAGAATAGGATAGAATAGGGAAAGAATAGGACAGAATAAGAATAGAATAGAATAAGGAAAGAATAGGATAGAATAAGGAAAGAATAGAATAGAATGGAGTGGAATAGAATAGAATGGAATGGAATAAAAAGGAATAGAATGGAATAGAATGGAATAGAATGGAATAGAATGGAATAGAATGGAATAGAATAGAATAGAATAGAATAGAATAGAATAGAATTTTTTATTGGCCACGTGTGATTGGACAAACGAGGAACTTGTCTTCGGTGCATAAGCTGTCAGTGTACATAAAAGCTGTAAGTGATATCATGCATTGATAGCTTGGTTTTAAGATCTAGGTTAATACATTTTGGAAACGGTGGTTCTCTTGTAGAGTCCCTGGTGCTGTCTGAGGTTTGTAGTTGTCTTGCAGATGCTTCATTACCCAATCAGTGCAAGAAGGGAAGGGGCTTAGTCTCTGTTTATATACAAATGGCTTGCCCTATCAGTATTAATAAGATTGTTCCTGGTAATTCATTGATTAGGCTGTTGTTTACTCTGGGGTCCTTGGTTTCTTGCAGACATCTCATTACCCAACAAGGTAACATGATCAGCTTTAGAAGGGATGGAGGTTTGCTCCGTGTCCTTTTCTTATTTTTGCTTTCGTGATCTTGCATGATTTTGACCTTGTGTTTACTGCCCAGAGTCACAATTGAGAAGTGGGCAGCTGTATAACTTGCTATAATAAGTAAAGTGGCAGTGAATAAATCATCATACAGGACAATGTTTTGTTAGCAGATCTGTTTGAATGGACAAAAAGATCACAGCAACCTCGACATTTAAAGGGATTTTTTTTCCAATGCTGACTAATACATCTAAGGGGACTTATTTTGTGCTGAGTTACACTACAGGTTGTTTTTCTCCCTCTTGTCTCCACACCCACGCAAAGTTTTCCAATCCCCCTTTCAACCTGGAAATTTTGTATGAAGTATCAATATTGTTCCACTGGTCTATGCCTTGATCCACTTTACGGGTGTGTTGTTTTAGACAGTTGTGAGTATGAAGACCCACAAAACATTCCATGTTGTGAAATATCCCATTTCAAGCATTTTGGAAAGGACCAGACCAGTTCAAAAGGAAATGCTTTTCAGATCTATACCGGCAATTAAATTAAAAGAATCACTTCATAAGTGCCTGGCACAACATAGAAAAACAAACCCATCAGGACCAGATTCAGCAATCCATCTTCATTTAAAAGACACAGGCCACTCTTTTGAAGACAGCAAAGTCCATATTTTGGACAGAAACGACTGTTGGTTTGAAAGACGGGTCAAAGAGGTCATCCATGTCAAAACTGAACAGCGTTCTCTTGAGAGAGTGGGAAGGATAGGACATCATCTATTCCAATCTACAGTACAGTCCTTTCAGCAAATCTAAGAAGGCTCCACACCCATTTGCACCACTCAGGTGACCCTGAGGACACAGAGAAACCTCCAGGTGACCTCAACAACCCGCCAAAAGGGTGCAAACCCACCAGCTGTCTGCAAGAAGTATAAATCCTTCCCTTCCCCACCATCCAGTCAGAGCAGAAGAAGCTTCTTGGAAGAGAAATGAAACTTCTTCAAAGAAAAACCAGGAAGTTCAGTTGCCTCTTGAAAAAAAGCACCTTTGGGTTAAATTAAAACAGTTTTTCTTTTTTCCCTATTCATCCTATTTCCTTTACTTCTGTGGATGCTAAACATGAAGGGTTCCTGGATGTGGCCAATCTTGGTGGCCCTTCCATCCTTCTGGATTCCTCCAGAAAGCCCATGAGATCTTGGCTTCAATCCCCAGAGGTAGTGGAGGGTTTGAAAGACTGAGCTGAAAGACTGAAAATAGGAGCCACTTACAGCATACGGTGTAAAGACTGGGAAAGTCACTTGTCTGAAATGGTCTCCTGCTTGAGTGGGGGGTTGGACTAGAAGATCTTCAAGGTCCATTCCAACTCTTGTTATTCTGGTAATGTAGAATAAATAGGCAGAAGATTAGCAGAGTGCATCCATTAACACAACTAGCAGTCAGAAGACAGGATGAAAATTCTTAATTTCACAATAGATTCAACCACAGTTTCAACTGGGAAACTATGACCATCCTAGACCAAGCCAAGTCCCAAAATGCTAGACAATTCTTGGAAGCCTGGCAGTCCGACAAATCGTCCATCAATAGACACATGGACATAAACCAACATCTACATACTGTGGAAAAGAGACAATCCACAAATCAAAAAGGGATCTGAAAGACCAAAACACCTTCCTACTAGCAGTCAGTATTCAGCTGAGCATAGATTAACATTTCAAGATTAACATTAGTCCAATTAGTCCAACAAATAAACCATGTTCCAGTCAAGGAACTGCCAAGCAAGCTTAACAGTAAAGGTAAAGGTTCCCCTCGCATATATGTGCTAGTTGTTTCCAGTTCTAGGGGGCGGTGCTCATCTCTATTACAAAGCCAAAGAGCCGGCACTATCCGAAGACGTTTCTGTGGTCAGGTGGCCGGCATGACCAAACACCAAAGGTACACAGAACGCTGTTACCTTCCCACCAAAGTGGTCCCTATTTTTCTACTTGCAGTTTTTAGTGTTTTCGAACTGCTAGGTTGGCAGAAGCTGGGACAAGTAACGGGAGCTCATTCTGTTACGTGGCGCTAGGGATTCGAACTGCCGACCTTTCTGACTGACAAGCTCAGCGTCTTAGCACTGAGCCACCATGTCTCTCTTAAACAGCCCAAACAAAACTCTCCAAGACCTGCCTCACCAGCACTGACAGGGCAATATAAATTGAGAGCAAAACCCACTCCTTTCTAGCACTGATGATGTTACCTAGTTGGATAATAAAATGTCTGTAACCAACAACCAACTTTAGAGAGCACCAAGGACCCCACAGTCCTCTTCCCCCTCCTCCCAAACTCCATTCCCTTTTAGCACTGATCATGTTACCTAGATAGGTAATAAAACGTCTGCAAGGTAACAAACAAACTCAGAGAGAACCAAGGACCCCACAGTCCTCCTCCTTTACCTTCTAACCCTGATGATGTTATCTAGTTGGGTCATAAAATATCTGCAAGAAAACAAGCTCAGAGAGCACCAAGGACTCCACGGTCCTCCTCCTTTCCCTTTTGTAGCACTGATGATGTTACCTCATTGGGTCATAAAACATCTGCAAGAAAACAAGCAAGCTCAAGAGAGCACCAAGAACCTTTGAGGCCTCTCGAGGTTGGAAGGGGAAATGGTGGGCTAGACTGACCAGACAATTACCGAAGCCTCGCTTTTTCTAAGAGTTCTGACTTTCTCCACCTCTCTTGACCTGTAGGACATTTAACCCTGCAGATTACACCGATTCCTCTGTCACTGACGGCTTTGGAGCAAAACAGGAGTCTTGGGAACTGGGAGAAAACGATGCAGCTGAAGGAACAGGTGAGGGAACCACAAGGTTGCAGATTACAAGCCTCTCCCAAATTGCCAATCATTGCAGGCGTTTCCCCGATAACCGCAGAACGTGCATCTTTTGCAAAGAATAGTTGAAGGAAAGGCATAGAAGCTGTCTGTAATCTTACCTACAAAGCAGTTTTTAATAAAGGGGAATATTTGTAGCTCAGGGTTGACAGGAGGGTTTTCCTTGGTGCTCTCTGAGCTTGCTTGTTTTTCTTGCAGACATTTCGTGACCCAAACTAGGCTAACGNTGACAGGAGGGTTTTCCTTGGTGCTCTCTGAGCTTGCTTGTTTTTCTTGCAGACATTTCGTGACCCAAACTAGGCTAACGTCATCCGTGCTGAAGATGTTACTCAGTTTGGGTCATGAAACGTCTGCAAGAAAAACAAGCAAGCTCAGAACCTCAAAAGAGTTTTCCATTGAGGTGTGTGTGTGTTTGTGTGTCTGTGTGTCTGTGAAAGTGAAAGAGACAGAGACAGAGGAAAAGAGAGAATGAGAATGAGAATGATGTGGAACTAAGAACTTGGTTTTCTACCCACCACTTATCCTGACTTCTCCCCACAAAAAGGGGAAGGCCGTTGCAACCACTTTATGCCAAACTCGGCACTACTTTGATCTTTTCTATCGAAGCTGCTTGTGAATTTTTCTTTCTTACTCTTAGATAGATGGATAGATTAACAGAGTTGGAAGGGAACTTGTCGGTCATCTAGTCCAACCCTTCCCAAGCAGGGGACCCTGCACCATTTCTGATAAATGGCAGTCCAGTCCACTTGAAAGTCTCAAGTGATGATGCTCCCACAACTTCCGAGGGCAACTTCTGTTCCATGGGTTGATTGTTCTCCCTGACAGAAAAGTTTCTCCTTATTTCCAGGCTGAATCTCTCCTGGATCAGTTTCCATCCATTATTCCTTGTCCGGCCTTTTGATGCTTTGGAAAACAGGTTGACCCCTTCCTCTCCGTGGCAGCCCCTCAAATATTGGAAGACTGCTATCATGCCTCCCTCCCCCGGTCCTTCTCTTCACTAGACTAGCCAGGCCCAGTTCCTGCATTCGTTTATTGTATGTTTCATCCTCCATTTCTCTAATCATCTTGGTTGCTCTTCTCTGCACTCTTTCCAGAGCCTCAACATCTTTTTTATAGTGCGGTGACCAAACTGGATGCAGTCATCTAGGTGTGGCCTTATTAAAGCTTTATAGAGTGGTATTAGTACCTCACTTGATCTTGATTATATCTCTTTGTTAATGCAATTTAGGATTGCATTATTTTTTTTGGCTGCCACCACACACTGGTGGCTCGTATCATGTCATACTCTGATCTGTGTCACAAAGAAGAAAAACAGAGTTGGAAGGGACCTTGGAGGTCTTCTAGTCCAACCTCCTACTCAGGCAGGAAACCCTATACCATTTCAGACAAATAGTTGTCCAATCTCTTCTTAGGAACCTCCAGTGTTGGAGCACCCACAACTTTTGGAGGCAAGCTGTTCCACTGGTTAATTGTTCTCACTCTTAGGAAGTGAGAACAATTAGAAAGTTTCTCCTTCATCCCAGGTTGCTTCTTTCCTTGGTTTCCATTCATTGCTTCTTGTCCTGGCCTCTGGGGTTTTGGAAAATAAGTGGACCCCCTCTTCTTTGTGGCAACCTTGGAAGACTGGCTCGTTTGAAACTTTCCACTTGCTACCGCAGCACCCATTTTTAAAAATTTCTTTCCTGTGTTAACCTATTTAGTCTAAACTTCGAACAGAAGAGACACTCAGAAATGCAAAATAAACACAGTCTGAACATATTTGCCAGACGGATGTCAAGATAAGTTTTTACAATAGCTCCATAGTTAAGATTTCCTGGTTTGCAAACCAATGGAAGCATGCCAGGCTGTGCTCTTTTTAGTTTCAGGTGGCTTGGGGTCAGAATAGCCCCCAAGAAACTCACTTGTACATAAATGTCATCTAGCAATAGCAAGAGTACTTAGACTTACACATCACTTCAAAGTGCTTTATAGCTCTTTCTAAGCGGTTTACAGAGTTAGCATATTGCCCCCAACAATCTGGGTCCTCTACATGTAAAGTCCAGGTAAATATGTTATCATTCTTTTTTAATTCTCATGAGTGGTGGAAAAGTTGCCAGTGGCTTGGAAGCATTGAAGGAAAAAAACCCTTTTGTTTTTGGAAACTCATAGTTCATATTTCCCCTGGGAAATATTCCTCTTTTAGGAAAACATTTTAATATCTTCAATGGCCCAGATTTCCATACTATATAAAATCTACCTAAGTAATTTTGAAATCTCTTTCAATGTCTTTGCGTCATGATAATCCTCACTGCCCAATATAGTTTATATGTGTCACGACTTCCAAGTAAGAAAATACATTTTATAAAAACCCTGAAAAATATTTTTGGAAATCCCAGTGAACACATACACACACACACACACACACACACATACACACAATCAATGGCCACCTATGAAACGATTTCTAAACATGAAGCGTTTTAATTTTGGCGGAAAAAAATATTTTTGACTGCTGGAGACTTTGCCCGGTGACACAGAAGGAAGGTGTCCTCGCTCTGAACTTTACTTGGCTCTTCTGTCTCTGCCATGAGCTGTTAATTTGCAGTTTAAAAATGATTTATCACAGTAGCAGGCTGGGAAGGCTGTTTTAAGAAGTTGGCCATGTGGGCTAGATTCGGGTCACCAACTTTTTGGACCTCAGGAATCACTATGCTCATCATTTTAAATCCGACGGACCAGAGACCCTGGGAAAATCCCCAAAAAAGTCTGCAGGAAACCCCCACCCCCACCCCATTTTCCTACCTTCTTGATTTGAATTTATTTAAACCATTCTTTCTTTGGGATCGCAGGATACTATCTCCAGCTCCATTCTTGGGGGGGGGGAGGGGAGAGAAAGTAAAAGAGACTTTTGATTTCATGCAAGGAAAACAGCAGAAGCAGTTTCACTCCCCCAAACTCTGCCAGAAATGAGTCTTTGCCAGTGCAGCCTCTTGAAGCAGGAGGCCTTGCAGGGTCCCCAAAACTCATTTCTGGTAGAATTTGGGGGAGAGAAAGAAAGACTTTGGCTGCTTTCCTTGCATGCAGCCAAAAGCAGAAGAAGGAAGAAGCGGAAAGAAGCAGCCCAGTGGCCAGGCCAGGCGTGGGGTGAGTGGGGCAAGTTTCCCCTTCTGCCTTTTCCCCCCTCCCCTCACTACCTTGTGTTGTTTGCAGTGCAAGTGATGCAAGCCTTGTGTTCCTGCGGGCCATGTGGGCGGCATAGCCTTGTATTCCTGTGCAGCCTGGATTATTGCTTTGGGGGTGACATTTCTCCACGGACAATCAAATTTTTCTCATAGATCACCAGTGGTCCCCAGCCCACTGGTTGGGGACACAGCAGGTGTCTCCATCCTTGGCAACTTTAAGACTTGTGGACTTCAAATCCCAGAATTCCTCAGACAGCAAAGCTGGGAGTTGAAGTCCACAAGTCTTAAAGTTGCCAAAGTTGGAGATCCCTGGGCTAGAGAACAGCTTTTGTAAGGATGGCCTGAACCAAAGCTTAGAAGACTCTAGTTTCTATCCTGTCTTTATTATTATTTTTAAATAAACAATTCAAGATGGTGAACATACCTTATACAGGTAGTCCTTGCCTGATGACAAGGGTCTTCAAACCTGGCAAGTTTAAGACTTATGGTCTTCAACTCCCAGAATTCCTGAGCTAACATGACTGGAGGAGGAGGAATTCTGGGAGTTGAAGTCCACAAGGCTTAAAGCTGTCAAGTTTGAAGACCCCTGGCTTATGAGCACAATTGAGGCCAACATTTATGTTGCTAAGTGACAAATTTGTTAAGGGAGTTCTGCCCCATTCTACGACTTTTCTTGCCATGTTTGTTAAGTGAATTACAGCAGGGCCTCAGGTGACGTCTGTAATCTGTTTCAGGAATTCGGTTGTCACCTGATTTGGTCATGACCTGTACAACAGTTCAGTTAGTAACATCTGGTTGTTAAGTGAATCTGGCTTCCCCATTGCTTCTGGGAAGGTCGCAAAAGGGGATCCCATGACCTTGGAAAAACAGGAGCGGTCATAAATAGGAAGCAGTTGTCAAGCATCCGACTATAAATCACATGACCATGGGGTTGCTGCAATGTAAAATGATCATAAGTTACTCTTTTCAGTGCCGTTGTAACTTTGAACAGTCGCTAAGCAAACTGTTGTAAGTTGAGGACACTTGTAGACTTTTCTCCTCCTCTTTTCCTTACAATATCAACCTGAGAGTGGGATTGGGCTAAGAGAGGACTAGCCCAAAGTCACTCCCTTGGCTTTCATGCCTAAGGCTGGACTAGAACTCACCATCTCCTGGTGATTGGCCCAAACACACCAAGCCGGCTTTGATGCCTAAGGTGAGACTAGAACTCACGTCCTCTCAATTTCTAGCCTGATGCCTTAACCATTAGGCCAAACTGGCTCTTTTGAACTGTGTGGTTCAATGCATCCTTTCCCTCTTCTTTCATACATTTTTATCATTTTTATTAGTGTGATAATTTGCTATAATAAGCACCTCCTGGACCACAGCAGAAAATTTTTCAAACAATTGGAGAAACAGATGTTCCTTCCTAACCTCAGTTCTCCCACTTACATCTCTGTGGTGGGTAGGACACGGAGTAGCTGAGAGTTGGCTTTACAGGTTTTGCATGCAGCTCAGGCTGTTTTCTGTGGATAAGATTTTGTCCCCCCCCAAAAGTTTGTATTTTTGGCTTCTGTGAGGGCAGAATCATTATGACCTTCTTTGTCTAATGTAATATTGTAATATTGCTTGGCTGACCATAGTTTTAATCCTACATATTTTAACCTGTCAGATGTAATGACATCTGTAATCCAAGACATAGAAAACTTATGGCCCTCATCTAAAATTAGAATTATAATTCTTTTATTGACCAAGTGTGATTGGACAAACAAGGAATTTGTCTTGATGCAAATGCTCTCAGTGCACACAAAAGAAAAGATACATTCGTCAAGAGTCAAGAATCATCAGGTACAACACTTAATGATAGTCATAGGGTACAATAAGCAATCACATCAGATAGATAGATAGAAAGAAAGAAAGAAAAGGAAAGAAAAGGAAAGAAAAGGTAAGAGAGAATAGAATAGAACAGAACAGAATAGAATAGAATTCTTTATTGGCCAAGTGTGATTGGACACACAAAGAATTTGTCTTGGTGCAAATATTCTCAGTGTACATAAAAGAAAAGATACGTTCGTCAAGAGTTAAGAATCATCAGGTACAATACTTAATAATAATCATAAGGTACAATAAGCAATCAAATCATACTAGGAAACAATATAAATCGTAAGGATGCAAGCAACAAAATTACAGTCCTACAGTCACAAATGGGAAGGGATGGGTGATAAGGTGTGATGAGATTAATAGCGATAGTAATGCTGACTTTGTAAATAGTTGGACAGTGTTGAGGGAATTATTTGTTTAGCAGAGTGATGGTGTTCTGGAAAAATGTGTCCTTATGCCTAGTTGTTCTGGTGTGCAGGGCTCTGTAGCGTCGCTTTGAGGGAAGGAGTTGAAACAGTTTATGTCTGGGATGTGAGGGGTCTATAGATATTTTCACAGCCCTCTTTTTGGCTCGTGCAGGATACGGGTCCTCAATGGAAGGCAGGTAAGTAGCCATTGTTTTTTCTGCAGTCCTAAGTATCCTCTGAAGTCTGGGTCTGTCCTGTTGGGTTGCAGAGCCAAACCAGACAGTCATAGAGGTGCAGATGACAGACTCAATCTCTGTAGAACTGGATCAGCAGGTCTTTGCGCAGTTTGAGCTTCCTGAGTTGGCGCAGATAGAACATTGTTTGTGCTTTATATTGTGCTTTTTTGATGATGCTTTTGATGTTAGGTGTCCATTTTAGGTCATGTGATATAATAGAACCTAGAAATTTGAAGGTCTCTACTGCTTGTACTGTGTTGTCTAGCACTGTAAGAGGTGGTAGTATGGGAGGGTTTCCTCTAAAGTCTACCGCCATTTCTATGACCCCTAACATACCTAACTGTTGTCCATTTTGGGTTTGGCTGCTTGGGAATTGTAATTTTAACAAGGTACCAGTTTTCCTGAAGGAATGAGCAGTTTTTCTGACCAGCCCTTTGTTCTACAGGAGCATGGAAGAATTCAATAGAAGAATGGACGGCTGAAGACTGGAACGAAGATGTAAGTCCAGATTTTGTTGTTTTTTGTTATTGTGTCGTGCCAGTTCTCTTTGAAAAGACTGTTGCAGAATACCTTGCCTGACTTTTAAACACTTTTAACCTCTCTTGACCGTTATTTGGCGAAGTTTAATCCTGAGGTAATTGTTCAGATATTGTCAGGGCTCCGGCATCCACCCCCATTAAAGAAGATTTATGAGGCATGAACATGCAGGTGCTATCTGGGTGCAGCCGACTCTGAGACACATCGTTCATTTCCCCTTTGACCCTGGTCTTCCCCCCCACCCCCTGGATGTATATTCTCCAATAGGACACATCCATAGCCAAGAGTCATCAATCATGCTCTCCAGTAATAATCTTGCATGCCAACAATAGCAGTTATCTGAAGCATTTGAGGAATGCACTGCTTCCCCCACTCCCTTTCTGCTGACAACTCTAAAAGACCAGAGAAATATTTTATGAGTTGACAGATATATTTTTTCAGAGAATTTAAGTGGAGACCAGATAGATCTCCTAAAATCTGTGCTATCACAACTTTTTGAAAATCTGCACTTTTTAAAAAATACACTTATATGGAAAATACAGCTTCAGATATTCCTCAATTTACAACCATTCCTTTAGTGATCACTCGAAGTTTACAATGGCACTAAAATGCAATTTATGGCCGTTTTTCACACTTATGACCGTTGCAGCATCCCCATAGTCACAGGGTCAAAATTTGGAGGCAATTGACTCATAGTTATGATGGTTGCAATATTCTGGTGTCTCGTGATCCCCTTTTGCGACGTACTGACAAACAAAAATCAAGGGGGAGGCCAAATTCACTCAAAAACTGTACTGAACAATTGGAGTGATTCGCTTAACAACTATGGCAAAGAAGGTCGTAAAATGGGGCAAAACCCACTTAATGACAGTCTAGCTTAGCAGAAATTTGAAGCTCATTTGTGCTTGTGAGTCAAGGATTATCTGTACAGGTAGTCCTAATTCGTTTAGTGACCATTCGTAGTTACAGTGGCACTGAAAAAAGTGATTTATGACCATTTTTCACACTTATGGCCATTGCAGCAATCCTGATAGTCACATGATTTATATTCAGCAGCTTGGCAAAATGACTCATATTTATGACTGTCGCTGTGTCCCAACGTTACGCGATCCCCTTTTGTGATCTTCTGACAAGTAAAGTCAGATTCACTTGACAACCGTGTCACTAACTCAGCTGCTGGAATTCATTTGACAAACGGGGCAAGAAAAGTCATGAAACGGGGCACAACTCGCTTAACAACGTAAATTTGGGACTCAATTATGCTTGCGAGTCAAGGGTTACCTGGCAGTATTGTTGTTCCTTATGCAGATGATGGCACACAGGTGTTGAATTGGTCCAGTGGTGGCTAACCTTTTTCGGCTCCCATGCCGAAAATTGCATACGCTCTGGCGCATGCGCTTTCGTGTGCCAGTACCCAGAAGGCAATGCGCCTTGTCCTCCCTGCGCATGCATGGCGCAACACCTCCCACGCCTCTTTAACTGCACTGTGTATGCGCGTGCCTCCCAGCTGTTTTTCGGCCTGTTTGAGGCCGTTTTCACCCTCCTGGAGGCTCGAGAGAAGCCTCTGCAGCTTTTGGAGGTTGAAATACTGGAAGTGCCAAAACAGGCCCGTTTTTCAGCCTCCAAAGGTTGCAGAGGCTTCTCTTGAGCCTCAGGGAGGCCAAAAAAGGCCTCAAACAGTCCGGAAATCAGCTGGGAGGCGCACACATGTGCAGTACAGGTAAGTTTGGCTGATGCTCGCACAAATGGCTCTGTGTGCCACAGGTTCGCCATGACAACATTAGTCTGATTGAGAAGCTTCAAATCACTTCTTCAGATAACCAAAAACAACAATACATACATACATTCAAGGGATGATTGTCTGTGGTTTGTCCTCAGAACTGGCTGGAACTGAGTTTGCTTTTCAAGAGTGGAAATTTTGGTGTCGAGGATCTGACTGGTCATTGGATTCCAGCAAAACTCCCAACTTAAACCAGCTGCTGGTTTCTAGGAATTGTCCGTTTCCAGAAAGGAATTCTTGGTGTTTTTTTGTTGTTGTTATTGATGTTGTGCCTAACTTAGATTCTGGCCAGCATTTCACAAGCAGATTTAAGTTGCTTCTCAGAAATCTTGCAGGCTTCTGTGTAACCTAAAACCTTTCAGCTGTTGTGTGGCTCAAGTGACCCCATAATTGCCACACTATGGGCAGTGTCCTGTTTACCTTTCTGGACAGGCCAGAACAAGCAGCTCCACCCACAAGCAGAGGACAGTTATAGGCTGGTTTATTTTAGGATGTAGAGACTCTTTTCAAGTTCTCTCTTGATTTGGAAGTTGCTTGAAAGGATTGTGTCGTGGGTTTGACCGACCAATTTATTGGGGCATTTGTGGCCTCTTGAAATAAGCATTCCTTAACAGTCTCTGGAGATTCTCAGTCATCCAGGTCACCCAAGAATACACTGAGACAGAAGTTTGTCCACCCCACATATAAAACACCCAGACACAAACTGAGCAACGTGATCTATGCAGTACAATGCAGTGAACCATGTGCAGATCTGTACATTGGGGAAACAAAACAGCCATTTCATAAACACATGGCACAATATAAGGGAACAAACCCATCAGGATTTAGATTCAGCAGTCCATCTGCATTTAAAAGACACAGGCCACTCTTTTGAAGACAGCAGAGTCCACATTTTCGACAGAGATGACCACTGGTTTGAAAAGGGGTCAAAGAGGCCATTTGCATCCAAAGTGAATAGCCCTGTCTCAACAGAGAGGGAGGGATGCACCATCTATCTCAAATCTACAACACAGTCCTTTCAATAGTTCCAGGAAGGCTGTACACCCATTTGGCCCACTCAGGTGACCCTGATGCCACATATACCTCCAGTAATCACTTGCTAAAAGGATGCAAATGACCAGCTGTCTGCAAGGGATATAAATCCTTCCAATCCCCACCATCCAGTTAGAGCTGAAGAAGCTCCTTGGATGAGAAGTGAAACATCTTCAAAAGTTAAATCAGAAAGTCCAGTTGCCTACTGAAAAAGCATCTTTGGGACATTCCTTAACACGTGCTTGCTGGATTTACCCAGTCACTGTTAAATCTGGTCTCCAGTAGTCCTAAGAAGGAAGCACAAAACTTCTGTTTGAAAGAGGCTCTGGTAGAAAATTGTGATGTGTTGTTCCTTTTTCTGAAAGTTGGTGACTCAAAGGTGCTTCCCCCACCTCTTCAAAAAGGCACCCAGTTGGCTTTCATGCCTAAAGTGGGATTAGAACTCCCAATCCTCTAGTGATTGCCCCAAAGTTATAAAACCCACTTTCATGCCTAAGGCTGGACTAGAACTCACTGTCTCCTTGTGATTGGTCCAAAGTCACCCATCAGACTTTCTTACGTAAACTGGGAGGAGAACTCCCAATCTCCTGGTGATTGGCCTAAAGTCACCCAGCTGGCTTTCATGTCTGAAGTGAGACTAGAACTCCTGTTGTCGAACTCCAATTCTAGGTTCCTAGACTGGCATCTTAACCCTTACATCAAAGTGGCTCTCAAACTTCTCTCTTTGCATGGAAAAGATTCCAGACTTGGTGCTTGGAAGCCTCTCCCTGCTGAAAATATTTCAGCATTCAGCTAAGATTTATGCAGAATGAAGATTTCACATGAGTGAAATTGGCATTTTGACAGTTTGCGTGGGATGAGAGTGACATATCTATACCTGGCAATCTCTCCTCCACTTACAACGGTTTGTTTAGTGATTGTTCAACATTCTATCAGCAAAAAAAAGGATGGCTTATGACTGTTGCAGCATCCCCATGGTCACATGATCAAAATTCAGATGCTTGGCAACTGACTCACATTTATGATGGTTGCAGTGTCCCAGGATCAGGTGAATCTCTATAACACCATATTACTATCAACAATTGTGATGTGTTTAAGGCCCGGTCCCACTGCACTTACGGATGCAAAGAGGATGTAAAATGTTAAAAAAAGCTTGCCATCCGTTGAAAAACACAGTGCCATGTTGTGTACTCACTGCATACGTGTTTCATACGCTCTATCCGTCGGAGCATCCATCTACTGCGATTCATCCGCGCAAGAAGTTTTGAGCTGCGCAAAACTTTGTGAACGGATGAACTTTCCGCCGTGTACGTGTACATCCGCAACTTATATGGGCAACAACATTCTATGTCCGTTATCATCCGTTAAACGTCCTCTGTATCCTCTCTGCATCATCTGGCCATCCCCTCAACTCATATCCGCTGCAGCTGAAAACAGAAAGAGGGAGGAAACAAAGGTACACGGAAAACAATCCGTGAGGTTGAGAGGCCCTTCATCAAGGACATGAGATGTCAGGCCCAATACTGATGACAGATTGTCCGTTGACGGGCTTGGCTGTGGGGTGGAGGAAGGAAGAGTGTAGTGGGGCTGTCTGGTCAGCACCTGGTGAGGACTGGCATCTGTGGCGTCCGATGAACCTGGGCCTGGACTGGGAAGTTCTGCTTCTGCTGTGGAAGTCCTGGTAGTCGTAGCCTTGGTAGGTGAAGGGCTGTTGAAAGCCGTGGAAGAGGCTGTGACATCGCCTGGGGTGGAGGAGCAGACCTGGACTGGGTAGGAGCAGTTTCAGTTGGCTTCAGGGTTGTCCAGAAGTGCTGTGATCTTCTGCTTCATCACCTGGTACTGGGCCTCGGGCAGGATTCCTCAGGGTCTGCTCATGTAGGTGATGAAGGCGTTCCGGCCTGAGGATGCTCTGTCAAGTGGACCAGCTGAGAGAGAAGTTCTGTGCTGGTCTTCATTGTGTCCTGATCTCCGACAGCACACTGTGGTCCTGGCCCTCCAGTCTGCCTCTCTGCCTGCTTCCTCTGGAGCTGGGGTTGGGTGGGGGCGGGTTGGCCTCTGGTGGCTGCTGCTTCTTCCTCCATTTGTGACAGCAGGGCATCATCCTCCACGGGATCCTCCAAGTCTGCCAGCATGGGAGTGCAGCTGTCGAGGGAGGTCTCTGCTGTGGGGGCCCTCTGAAGACACCTGCCTGACAGGGTAGCTGGCTCCTGGCTGGAAGAGGACTGGCTGTCTGTGGGCTGTCTGAGGGAGAGGGGTCTCAGAGGGGCTGCTCCTCGTGACGGATCTCACCTCCAGGAAACTGCACCTTGGCCATGACGTACATCTCCTGGTCAGTGAGCTTGACAGCGGCCTGCCTGGATTTCTTGAGGTGTAGCTTGCCATACCAGGTGTGCATGTGCTTCCACCATCCAAGGAGTACTTCTGCAGTGTACCCCAGGCTCTTCCTTGTCTCTCCAAGCTACCTGCTTCTTCTTGGTGTCCCGATAGAGTCTGTGGCCCTTTCTCCAAGAGGTATCTCATTCTCCTCAGCCATTCCAGCACTTCATCCTCATGCTCCTCGGAAACGGTGTACTGTTTCCTCTCTCCCTTCTCCTTCCTTGCCTCTTCCTCCCTCTGGCAGGGGCTTCAACAGGCCTTCAGGGGCTTGAGCAGCAGGGCCTTCAGGAGCTTGAGCAGCAGAGCCTTCAGGGCTTGAGCAGCAGAGCCTTTGGGGGCTTGAGCAACAGGGGCTTCAGCAGCAGGGGCTTCAGCAGCAGGGCTTTGAGGGCCTTGGGGCTGGTCCACCACAGCAGCAGCAGCAGCAGCTTCAGAGTCAGTGCCAGGGGGTGGGATTGCTGGCTCTGGCCTTCTTCACCTTGCAGGGCTTGAACAAGTAGGCACGGGCTTCCTCTTTTTGCCTGACTGACGAACCATGGTGTTCCTGCAAGATGTGGCAGCACGTCTTTCGCTGTATACTGACTTGTGTGTGCTTGCCTCTTTTTATATCCGTGGAGCTGACAACAATTCAATACTCCCACAATTGCAGTGAACGCTTTGCATCCGATATACATCCGCGGCATCCCCTTTGTTTCTATAGGCATTCGTGATGCATCCGCTTCATCCGCTATGCATCGCCCTTCCGCTCATGCATCCGCTTCGCAATTCTTCCCCGGAACCCCTTTGGAAGTGTCATCTGCTTCATCCGCTCTTCATCCGCTAGGCTTCCTATGAACAATCTTGTTCAACATCCCTGCTAAATACTACCCACATCCATTCTTTTCCGTTCTGTTTATGCAAATTTTCGCCACTTTTGGGAGCGGATGACAATGGATGGAGCCACCCCCAAAATTTTGCTTGTCCGCTGTGTCCTTTATGCATACATTTTGCGCCCGTTGGCCAGTGGGACCAGGCCTTTAAACCCTATGGCAAGAAAGCTCACAAAATGGGGCAAAATTCTGTCTTGTTTAGCAACAGAAATACTGAACTCAATTGTGGTCATAAGTTGAGGATTACCTGTACAGAAAAGGGTCAGATCTGACCAGAAGAATTTTATTCTGGTTTGGAATATACATTCATGGAGGAGGGGGTGGGCTGAAGCTTTGATATATTGGGGAAGGCTGCCTTCAGTCCAAACATACATGTGGTGCGGGGAAAATCTTTAATTTCCCTGGAACAATAATGAATCCATTTGATATATTTTCAGACCCTTCCCTTCCCCTAAACGTATGTGGTGCTGTTTTTTAGTCATTTCCTCTTTGTGTCAGGATTCCGACTGTTACCCCAATTAAATCACAAGTCTCGAGCCAAACTTCCAAAAGTAAGCAGGATTTATTGGGAGTTAACATTTCGGCACTACCTGGGTGTAGCCGATTCTGAGACACAAAATTCATTGTCACCCTTGACACTGGTTTCTCCCCCACCCCCTGGGTGCATCATAATTCATATTCTCTAGTGGGGCACATCCATAGCCTAGTGTCATCAATCATGTTCTCCAGTTAGATTTTTTGCGTGGCAGAAACTTCAATCACCTAGTTACAATCTCTGAAAAACTATGTATGGAATGTACTTTTGATTTCCAAGCTGCCGCACAAACCCCTTCTCCCCCCCCCCTTTCTGTTGGCAACTCTAAAAAGATGATAGAAATGTTTTATGAGTTGACACTTTGCCCATATCCGTGTAAATTATTGCCTGCAAATGTAATATAATTGTATCTGTACGTTAAAATCTTTTCGGTATCATATGTTTTTTGATGCTATCTCCTGCAGGTGGTGATGGAGGTAGGAATTAATGCGAAATATGTCATTCTGTTCTTTTCTCTGATATTTTAGCTTTCAGAAACAAAGGTCTTTACAGCTTCATCAGTTCCAGCCGAGAACCATGTCGCTTCTGGCCAAAGGTACCTATTTTCCTATGTTGCGTCTCTTCATGGCTATTATGGGATGCCCTTTTTCTTAGATGGAATTGTTGTTCCTAAAATGTACCCATAGACAAGAAGCACTGAAACCTAGAACCCGAGAGGTGTCATCTGCAGCCTCCTGCCAGGTACATTGTCCATTTAGGACAGGTGACTGTCCATCCAGCTTCTTTCTGATGATTCTCCATGGAGGGGAACATACCATATTTTTTGGAGTATAAGACATACTTTTTCCACCCCAAAAGTGGCTGGAAATGTCTGTGTGTCTTACACAGCAAATGTTGCCGAAGCCCTGCCCACCCGCTTCCCCCCACCCTTCGCCATTTGCCTCCTTGCAGCAAATAGGAAACATCCTGTTTCTGCTTCAGCACAGCCTGATTAGCACAAGCAGCTGATTGTGGTTGGATCGGCCTCCCGACGATTAGCTGTTTCAGGCTGCAGGGATTGTCACAGCCTATTGCTGACTCTGCATATCCCATTTTTGGCCTCCGCACACTTTGTTTTCAGCCTCCGCTTGCCCCATTTTGCACCCATTCTGTTCCCCGCCGCCTGTATTGGGATGAAAATGGGGCACGCGGAGGCCAAAAACGGGATGTGCGGTGGCTGAAAATGGGGCACGTGGAGACGGCAATAGGCTGTGGTAATCCCTGCAGCTGTCAACTATTAAATGTATGTACAAATTATTTAGTTGGAGTAAGTGCTGGAATCTGACAGCAGCCTGAATCATCTGATCATCGATCGGGAAGCCAGTCCAACTGATGATCAGCTGCTTGTGCTAATCAGGCTGTGCTAAAGCTGAAACAGGCTGTTTGCTGCAAGGAGGCAAATGGCTGGGAGGCACAGAGGGAATTTTTTTCCCCTTGTTTTCCTCCCCAAAAGCTAGGTGCATCTTATGCTTTGGAGCATACTTTATACTCCAAAAAATACAGTACTGTACAGGTTGTCCTCGACATACAACAATTCACTTAATGTCTGTCTGAAGCTAAAGCAGCACTGGAAAAAAGTGACACGACTTTTTTTCCACACATGGCTGCTCCCCTATTGTCACATGATCAAAATTCAAAAGCTCGGCAACTGGCTTGTACTTATGACTGTTGCAGTGTCCCGGAGTCGTGTGCTCCTATTTTTCAACCGTCTGACAAGGAATGTCAATGAAGAAGCCAGATTCACTTTAAAAAACCCATGTTACTAATTTAACAACCTAAGGGATTCACTTAACAGCTATAGCCAGAAAGGTTATAAAATGGGGGGAGAACTCACTTTAACTGCAAAATTTTTGGCCTCAATTGTGGTTGTTAGTTGAGGACTACCTGTATTTTGTGACTTCATTTATCATGTTTCCTGTCAAATTTCACATTATTTATTTTGGCCCATGATTCATACGTAACCATAGATGTTCTCTCTGTCTTCAGAAATGTTGGCCATTCACCTTAATTCTGGGTCATCTGCAGATTTGATAGTTTTTCTCACAACCCCTTCAACTCATGGAATAGGATGACTCACCACGGCCAACTTGGTGTGGTCTACTCATTGTGACTACCTTGCCACAGCCAACATGCTGCAGGACAATTCACTGCCGGGACAGTTCAACAATTTTATTTAATTATTTAAAATAAGTTTAAAAATTACTTCAATTTTTGTCATTCAGATTTTGTTTTGTCCCTCCTTGTTCCTCCTTTCCTTGATGGTTCTATTCCACCATTTCTATATAACCTTTCCCTCTAGTAAGTTGTCCCAATAAGGGATGTGGTGGCTCAGTGGTTAGATGCTTAGCTTGTCGTTCAGAAAGGTCGGCAGTTTGGCGGTTCAAATCCCAAGCGCCACATAATGGAGTGAGCTCCCATGACTTGTCCCGGCAGCTTCTGCCAACCTAGCAGTTTGAAAGCATGTAAAAAATGCAAGTAGAAAAACAGGGACCCCTTTGGTGGGAAGGGAACAGCGTTTCATTCGCCTTGGGTGTTTAGTCCTGCCGGCCACATAACCATGGAGACGTCTTTGGGCAGCGCTGACTCTTCGGCTTTGTAACGGACACGAGCACCGCCCCCCCCTAGAGCCGGACGAGGAGAACCTTTACCTTTAAATTGTCCCAAGATGAGCCTCCTGTGTCAAGTTGTCCTAGATCCCCCAACTCACTGATAAAAAGGTTGGACTTCACAGGCGCCAGGATAGAGAACCCTGGCCCTCCAATTTAATTGATGCTGCTCTCCAAGCTGATAATGGAGTGATTTATGATGGCTGTCTAGGTACAGCTATTCAGCCAATTATAAATCCCTTGAGCCATTAATTTGCCATTTAATTAAAGAGACTATCGTGAGACACTTAGTCAAGTGCTCTGCCAGAGGTCAAGGTACACTATGTTCATGGCATTCCCCTAATCTATTAAGCTAGTAATTCTGTCAAAAAAAATGGAGATAAAGTCAGCCAGTTGTGACTAATTGTGACATTCCTCTGCTGGTGCTGACAAGCAACCGCTTTTGAATAATGTGTTCAAGGGTCTTGCTCTATATAGACCTCAAATTGACAAGCCTGTATGTTTTTCTTTTTAATGCTTCCCTAATTTAAAGATGGGGATAAATTGCCCTGGTTCTTTTGGAGTCTGCTTGCATCAGAGTTGTACTTTGAGCTCCTCACTGAAAATGCAACATAAAAGCTTAATTTTAATGCCCCCCATTGCCACAGTGAAGCTCCTTCTAATGTAGAGATGTTGCTTTAAAATAGAAAAAAGCAAGGTTTTACATTTATTTATTTATTTATATTTGTCAATTGCGAAATTGATTTAAAGTATAAACATGAGTAGGAATACAGGGAATAGGTACAGATAAATGGGGACAATAGGACAGGGACAGTAGGCACGATTGTGCACTTATGCATGCCCTTTACAGACCTCTTAGGAATGGGGTGAGGTCAATAGCGGTTAGTTTGAGGTTAAAGGAATGGGGGGTTAGAGGATGTAACAACAGAGTCAGATAATGCATGCCAGGCATTGACCACTCTGTTGCTGAAGTCGAACTTTCTGCAATCAAGTTTGGAGCTGTTTACTTAGAGTTTGTACCTGTTGTGTACTCCTGTATTGTTGTGGTAGAAGCTGAAGTAGTCTTTGCCTGGTAGGACATTGTAGCAGATAATTTTGTATACTACGCTTAGGTCCAACCATAGACAGCATAGTTCAAGGTTGTCCAAGCCCTTGTGGCGTAGGGTATTCTGTTGCGAGCAGAGGAGTGTGATACTCTTCTCATGAAATACTTCTGGACTCGCTCGATTGTATTAATGTCCGATATACAACATATATTTAGGCAAGTGAAACCAAATGTACTACAGGTTAGGTGCACTTGGCTCAGTAGCAGTAACTGTGGAAAGAATTTTAGACAATCCCTTAAATAGGAGCCAGCCATGTGCAGCCGCTGGCAAAAAAGCCAATGCAGTCCTAGACTTCATCAGCAGAAGGTCAGAATCAAGATCACGTGAAGTGCTAGTACCACTTTATAATGCCTCGGTAAGGCCACACTTGGAATACGGCATCCAATTTCGGTTGCCACGATATAAAAAAGAACCCTGCTATTGTGGTATACAGGGAATTCTCAACCTATGACCACAATTGAACCCAAAATATATGTTGCTAAGCGAGACAGTTGTTAAGTGAATCACTTCCTTTTTTAAATTAGCAACCCAGTTTTTAAATTAGCAACCCAGTTATTCAGCGAAGCTGGCTTCCCCGTGGACATTGCTGGTCAGAAGGTCGCAAAAGGGGATCACGGGACCCCATGATATGAGTCAGTTGCCAAGTATCTGAATGTAAATCACATCACCCTGGGGATGCTGCAACGGATGCCATGGGGGTGCTGCAATGCCATAGTTGTGAAAAATGGTCATAAATCACTTTTCCTGGTGCTGTTTTAACTTTGAAAGGTCCCTAAGTGAACATTGTAAGTCGAGAACTATTTGTATTAGGAACTAAAGCTTTATTATGTACTTGTTAGATTTATATCCTCCCTTTAATATAAGAGCTCAAGGCAGCTTCTCTCCCTCGTCCTGGCACCCTTTTTCCACAGGACAGTAAACCTAAGGGGTAGACATCTATGGAGATTCTCAGTCATTCAGGTCATGGTTGTCCCAAAGGTGCTTTTTTTTCAGGAGGCAATTTGACTTTCTGGTTTTTTTTTCTTCTTTGAAAAAGTTTCACTTCTCATCCTTTGAATGGTGTGGGAGTATGAATCGATTTTCAAAAATTGCAGGTGCAATAGGAACCATTTGCACCACTCAGGTGACCCTGAGGACACAGATAAACCTCCAAGCGGCCTCAGTGACCCTCTATAAGGATGCAGATGACCAGCTGTCTGCAAGGAATATGAATCCTCCCATTCCCCACCATCCGGTCAGAGCTGAAGAAGCTTCTTGGATGAAAAGCGAAACATCTTCAAAAAGAAAAGCAAGAAATCTAGTTGCCTCCTGAATAAAGCACCTTTATTAAAGGACCTGGATGACTGAGGATCTCAACAGACTTTTAACCATGCGCTTTGGGATGAACACTCCTTGAATGAAGTGGGAGTAGGAATGGATTTCCAGAGGAAAAATTGCTGACTACAGGAATCAAGAGCACTTACTCAGGTGACCCTGAGAACACAGATTAACCTCCAAGTGCTTCAACAACCCTCTAAAATGATGCAAATGGCCAACTGTCTGCAAGGAGCATAAATCCTCCCATTCCCCACCTTCCAGTCAGAGCTGAAGAAGCTTCTTGGATGAGAAGCGAAATGTCTTCAAAGAAGAAAAATGAAGTTGCCTCCTGAAAAAAGCACTTTTGGGACTAAGGGTTAGATTGAGCTGAGAGAGGTTGGCCCATCCAACTTCCCCTTAGGAACTCTTGTGGCTAGGGGTGGGCTTGAACCCAGATTCTTCAGTCCTGGTCTTTCACCATTAATCCCTTGGTCTCTCCCCTGTGTGTACTCAGGAATTTTTGGCTACTTTTAATTCCTCCCGGCCTGTCTCCTAGCTTCCTTCCGTCTACTTAATTTTCTTTCTCTTTTCCTTTGATACTTAGCATTGATCTGGTGACTCTGCTTCAGAATCCTGGCGCTCCAAACCAAGACCTGGAGGCCCCAACCTTCGATGCTTCTCAGCAGCAAGCCTTCGGCCAGGCGCTCGTCTTCACCAATTCCCAGCACAATCCTCCGACGGCCTCGGGAACAAGCAATCCAAGCACTGTGAACACTTACTCTGCGCAAAACTTGGTAATGTCCCTCCTCCGGGGGACTCAGGTCAAAGATCTTGCTGCCAATCTTGAAGAACAAAATGGGATGGCTTTGGATTGCAATGGAAACTCTTGTTTGTCTTTTGCAAAGGGATAATTGTGGGTTGCAAAGGGATAATTGTGGGGTCCTTGGTGCTCTCTGAGCTGGGTAATTCTCTTGCAGATGTTTCATGACCCAAGTAAGTAATATCATCAGTGCTAGAAGGGAGTGGGATTTGCAGAGAGGAGGAGGGGGAGGACTGTGGAGTCCTTGGTGCTCTCCGAGCTTGGTGGTTCTCTTGCAGATGTTTCATTACCAAACGAGGCAACATCATTGGTGCTGTGTAGGTGGTAATAAAATGTCTGCAACAAAACCTAAAGGTGCTTTTGCAAAATGCAACTGGATGTTCTGGTTTTTTCTTTGAAGAGGTTTCGCTTTTCATCTAAGAAGCTTCTTTGGTTTTTGACTGAATGGTGGGGAATGGAAGGATTTATATTCCTTGGGATAGCTAGTCATTTGCATTCTTTTAAGGAGTCATTGAGGCCATTTGGAGGTTTATCTGTCTCCTCAGGGTCATCTGAGTAGCGCAAATGGCCTTTCAGCAGTTTCAAGGAGGCTCCACACCCATTTGCACTACTCAGGTGACTATGAGGACCCAGACAAACCTCCAAGTAGCCTCAATGACCCTCTAAAAAGAATGCAAATGACCAGTTGTCTGCAAGGAGTATAAATCCTTCCATGCTCTCTCTCCCCGCCATGGTGCAGGAGACCGACTAGGCCATGCCCACCATGGCCATGTCTACCCAGCAATTGGGTAGAGAACCGTTTGCTAAATGTTTTGAAGCCCACCCCTGTTTACATTGTTAGTGACGTATAATTCAAGTCTGCTCCTTATAATGTATCATACTGGAACCAAGGAGGAATTTCCTGACAGTGAGAACAATTAATCAGTGGAATGACTGGCCTCCAGAAGATGTGGGTGCTTCACTATTGGAGGTTTTTAAGACGAGATTGGACAACATTTATCTGATATGGTACATAAGGTTCTCCTGCTTGGATGGGGTTGGACTAGAAGACCTCTGAGGTCCCTTCCAATGCTCTTATTCTATATTCCCTATTTTGTAGTATCTTAATACAAGCAGTGTGGATGTTATTCAGTGTCTCACATTTGCTACTTTCCTTTTTCCTAGTCTTCGGTGCTGAGTTCTGGATTCAGAAAACTTAACTCTTCAAAGTTAGCCAACTCCGCTGGTCCTCAGATTTTGGAGCCATTGAAATCTCCTGGTTTGAGCCAGTTCACCTCACAGGGTCCTCTCAGTACAGCCTCTCCAGTGTCCACAACCCCAACCTCATCCTGGGATGTCAAATCTTCGACTTCACAGTCTTCGATCCTCAGCCATTTCGGTAAGTATTCAGACTTGCAAGAAGCAAGTCAGTAGAATATCCCCTCTCCTCCCCTCCACCCCATGTTCTTCACACACACACACAGAGTCACATTTTGTTGAAATGGAATGTAACATTGTGTGATGAAACATTCCTTTGGGGGGTTCAGCTCCTACAGTGTATTGTTGTTAAAAAGGGCTATGGTGGCACAGTGGTTAGAATGCAGAATTGCAGGCTAATTTTGCCCACAGCCAGCAGTTCGATTTTGACTGGCTCAAGGTTTGATTCAGCCTTCCGTCCTTCTCAGGTGGCTAAAATGAGGATCCAGATTGTTGGGGGCCAGAGGCTGACTCTGTAAACTATTCAGAGAGGGCTGTAAAAGCACCGTGAAGTGGTAAATAAGTGTTAAGTGCGAGTGCGATAGACGTAGTGCGAGTGTTAAGTGCGAGTGACATAGTGGTTAGAATGCAGTATTGCAAGCTAATTCTGCCCACAGTCAGGAGTTCAGTCCTGAGCGGCTCAAGGTTGACTCAGTCTTCCATCCTTCTGAGGTTGATAAAATGAGGAGCCAGATTGTTGGGGTTAAGACGCTGACCCTGTAAACCACTTAGGAAGGGCTGTAAAGCACTATGAATTGGCATATAAGTCTGTTATTGAGATAGATAGACAGACAGACAGACAGACAGACAGACAGACAGACAGACAGACAGACAGACAGACAGACAGACAGACAGATACAGAGCCATGATGGCAGAGTGGTTAAGAGTACAGTACTGTAGCCACTTCTTCTAACTACCAGCTGCCAGCAATTTGGCAGTTTGAATCTCACCAGGCTCGAGGTTGACTCAGCCTTTCATCCTTCTGAGGTGGGTAAAATGAGGACCCAGATTGTTGGGTTTATATGGCTGTCCAATTCACATATAGATAACTGAGGGATTTATCACATTTTCAAAAAATAAAAAGATCAATCATTAAGGCAAGGGTGGGGAATGATAGCCCTTTTATGACTTGTGGACTTCAACCCCCAGAATTCCTGAATCAGCATCAGAATGGAGCTGGAAGGGATTTTGGAGGTCTTCTAGTCCAGCCCCCTGCTCAAGGAGGAGATCCTATATCATTTCAGACAAGTGACTGTCCAGTCTCTTCTTAAAAACCTCCAATGATGAAGCACCCACATCATCTGAAGCTTCTACTGGTTAATTGTTCTCAGTAAAAGTTCTCAGTAAAAGAGTAACAGTTGGAAGAGAGCTTGGAGGTCTTTTAGTCCAACCCCCTGTCCAAGGCATGAGATTTTATATCATCCCGGACAACTGGCTCTTAGTTCTTTTCTTGAAAACCTGGGCACCCACAATTTCTGGAGGCAAGCTGTTCCACTGGTTAATTGTCCTCACTGGAAGGAAGTTAGGAAGTCTGAGCGAGAGTTGAGGCTGGCAGGCCTAAGCTTATGGACCAGTCTCCAAATTTAACAACTGTCATATCTTTGGGTAGAATCTGATTTTGAGGCAGAGATTGAGCAGCTGACAGGGGGTGGGAGTGTGGCTCCAGTGGTTGTGGAAAAAATGGGGGAAGGGCACAGTCCAGTTGGGCATTCAAAGGAAGACCCAGGTCCACCCCCTCTTCATCCTAGGGCATGCAGGGAGAAACGGAGAAGGGAACAACATGGTTTACGGGAGAGAAAAGGGCCCTGATCCCTTTCATTAGTTGCAGTTGGGAGAACAGGATATAAGAAAGGCGTTGGCACATAGCACCTAGCTGGAAGCAAAGTGTGCATTATCTTTGTCGAGGTTTATCTGGATTTTGGCGTTCTCCCAACTGTGGGGTGTGCTTCGTTATCTTTTGAAAGTCTGCAATTTATTATCCTGGCCTGTCAATTACTTCAGCGTGGTTTGCATTGATTTTTTTATTTCTACTTTATCTGTACTTTGGGTTTGGACTGCATTTCTTCCCTTTGTAGACTGTTTTTGGAAGAGCTTGATCTCCAGCTGAGGATAACTGGACTTTGGGGGCCAAGTTGGAGATATTAAAGGGAATTTATCTACTTTTGTGACTTTGTTATTTTTGTACCATGTCCCGGGTCATCACAACAACTTTAAAAACTTCTGGACTTCAATTCCCAGAATTCCTCAGCTGGCTTAGGAATTCTGCGAGTTGAAGTCCACAAGTCAGAAAAGGGCCATTGTTCCCCACTTCTGCTCTCAGATGTTGCTTAAGTGAGGGTTGATGATGGTTTTTCCATGTTTTTTTTCCCTTGCTAATCCTGCCCAGACTTCAAATCCCAGCCTGAACCATCGCCAGTCCTGAGTCAACTTTCCCAACGGCAACAACAACCACCACCCTCACAGGTAGCTGCCGCCCCACCACCCGGACTGGAATATTTTGCCTCACAGAAAACCCGGGAGCCCTTGCCAGTGGACAGCTGTGTGGCTGGCAACAAAACCAGTCCACTCTCCAGCCTATCTCCAGAAAATCAAGAGGTGCCAGCCCACCAAATGCAGCAGAAGCAGATCAAGCCGACGAAGCGGAGAACGCCCCCAGTTTCAAAAGTTAGTAATTTTGCAGGGGTCAAGAGGTAGTAGGGGAATTTATGGTAAATGGCTGAACTGAATGCAAATGAAGACCGCCTGTGTCAGGTCTGTCATCTCCCGCATTCACCACTTCTGTGGCTATCTTATTCTTTTAATGACCGGGTGGAGTCTGGGCAGTTGAATGGAGCTGAGTGATTACTGGGTGGATGCCCTTCCTGTCATCAGTGCAGAGTTATATTTAGTGGATATTCTCATCATGCCCAGAGAGAGAAATATCTGTCTCTGCCTAGGATCGAACTCATAACCTCCTGATTGTGAGGCGAGAGAGCTCCAACTCTAGGCCACCACACCACTCCTTCCATGCCATCCTGCCATAAAATACAGGATAGGGGGTTAGATTGGGGAGGCAGTGGGGGAGGGAATAAAAGGGTTACAGCAACCAGAGATGTCAATCTGGAACAGACTGGACGATCAAGGACAGCTGTGAGAATGGAATGTGGAACTCTAGAAACAGGTGCCAAACCTCAAAGATGTTCTCAAAACATCTAATTCGAATATCATGAGACAATGATGGTCTGGGGGTGGGTGGGGATGGAACAGGGAAGAGGGAAAACATGGGCTGTGCACAAGAATATTCCTGTCCAGCTTTGCTCACACGTTAACCACTTGACTTTAGTAAAGGTAAACCTTTCATTTCAAAAAAGGAGTTGAGGGTCTTTCTTTCCAAATGGCTCAAGTCGAGACGAGCCTGACAGCCTGTCCCATTTTACCGGATCATCTGAGGAGTCATGTGATTCCCCTTTTGTGACCTTCTAACAGGCAAAATCAGTGGGGAATCCATATTCACTGAAGAAGCAGGTTATCAGTTTTAACTACTGCTATGGTTCTCCTAACACAGAGGTCCCCAAACTTGGCAACTGTAAGACTTCAACTCCCAGAATTGTCCAGCCAGCATAGCAGTGTCACAAGTCTTAAAGTTGCCAGGCTTGGGGACCCCTGGCTTAACAAATGTGGCAAGAAAAGTTGTAAAGTGGGGCAAAACTCACTTAACAAATTTCTCACTGAGCAACATAAATATTGGGCTCAATGGTGGTCATATTTATGGTACTACCTGTACCACAATTCACTTGACTTCTGATAAACTATACATTTGTGAACAAATGGAGTTAAGGCACCAGGGACTAGTTCTGTGGAGAGAGGCTTTTCTTGGGACCAGAGGAAACATGTTTGCTTGTTTGCCTGGCCCAGTTTCTGCCACGCCACAGACCACTGCTGTGTCGTTGGGGACCCCTGACTTAGAAGACCAAGTTGAGGCAGGTCTGACAGATCCTTTCCAATGACAGTTGATAAATGCATTAAACAGGAAATGTTCCTTTTTCCCAGCTGGCATTCCTGGTTACAAACTGCTGTGTCCCTTTTCAGATTCCTTCATCTGCGGTGGAAATGCCTGGATCGACGGACGTTTTGGGCCTAAACGTACAATTTGGAGCTCTTGAGTTCGGGCTGGAACCTGCGGTCTCAGAGTTTGGACCTGCTTCAAGCTACGAAAGCAGCCCAGCGCCCAGTAATATCCTGTACACCAAGCCTGTAAAGTAAGTGGATTTTAGGTCTAGGGATGGGGGGATGACAAGGAGAGGCTGTCCATGTCATCATCACGATGGCGCAGGATGTGACAGGCACAAAGGAGGTCGTTTGAGCAATGGTGGTGTTAGGATGACCCTCCTGGGCTCTTGACACAGAGCTGCTTTGAAATGAGACAGTTTGAGAGGCATGAACGTAAAACTGAAACTTCCCTCTGAGTTCCTGAAAAGACCTACCTAGAAAAGGAGGATACCAGAGGAGGCTAAGAACTTCGGAAGGGGTGGGGGCATCCAGTTCCATTTCTTTTTGGATGATGCTGGATTCAGGCATGACTTACACAAGCTGACAGGTTGGGAAGAAGGAAGCAGGAGAGGAAAACAGTTTCTTAACACTGATGATGTTACTTAGTTGAGTAATCTGAGGGCTGCAAGAAAACCATCAAGTTTAGAGAGCATTAGGGACCCAAAAGTAGTTCTCCTCCTCCCTCTTCCCTTCCCTTCTCTTCTTCTCCCTGCAAATCACATTCCCTTCTAGCACTGATAACCAAGCTCAGAGAGCATCAAAGACACCACAGTAGTCCTCCTCCCTCCCTCCCTCCCTCCTTTCTAGCATTGATGATATTCCCTAACTGGGTAATGAAACGTCTGCAAGGAACCCACAAAGCTCAGAGACCACCAAGCACCCTCACCCTTCAACCTTTTCAACCCTGAGCTACAAATATTCTCTCTTATTGTCACTGTTCCGATTCACCTTCTGAGAACTGTGCAAAATCTGTCCCAACACATTTCCTGAAATGCTAGACGATCCAGGCACCACAGTAATCATTCCTCTGGCTTGGTGCTTTCGATCTGCCTCTTGAGACAGAATATTAAACTGCAGATCTCATGGCTGAACTCTCTGGTTCCCTTTCCCATATTTTCATGCTTTTTCCTCTAGCCTCTTTTCTGACGAAGCATTTTCAGGAGACTCAAAAGCATACATAACTTTTTATGTACCTCTTTTTTTCTTCTTCGTTTCAATCCATTTACATAACCGTCCCATCTCACGCCTTTCCCCACCAACTTAAAACACAACCCAGGGCTGCCAAAAACACTGCAAACCAACAGCACTGGCCAAACCCAACACCGCTGGCACTTCCCCTGCCTGGGAAAGCAGCCAGGTCTTTCACGCTTTCCAAAGCATGAAGAGAATTGTGGTTAAACTTGGGGTGTGTGGAGGAGAACGATCTTAATCCTGTCATTTGCCTTATTACGCGTTGTGCTTTTGTGGTGCTTTTTCAGTTCATGGGTCACCACCGTTCGGAATGCATTTTTCAGAGGCTGAAGCTCATAAGAGTCCTGGGTTGTATAAACAGAGTCACAAGCTCCAAATCATGTGAAGTATTGGTACTGCTTTATAAAGCCTTAGAAAGGCCACACCTGGCCTTGAATAAATAAACTGCTGGATTTCCTTGAGGTTTTCCTTGACTTTGCTTCACTTCTGCCAGGACTCGAACGTCTTGTAAGGCTGCCTGGTCTTTTTAAGTTCTGGAAATGTTTGTCCAATATTCCTTGTTTCTCCCTGTTCGTGTTACAGGTAGTCCTCGACTTACGACCGCAGTCGGGCCCCACATTTTGGTTGCTAAATGAAACGTTTGCAAAGTCAGTGTTGCCCCCTTTTGCCGCCTTCCTTGTCATGGTTCTTAAATGAATAAACGTTGCAGCTGTAAAATGGGCAGCACGGTTCTTATGTGAATCAGGCTTTCCCCATGGACTTTGCATGTCAGAAGGTTGCAAAAGGGAATTGCGTGACCCCACCTCACCTCACATCCCGGGGATGCTGCAACCGTCATAAATAGGAGTTGGTTGCCGAGCATCTGAGTTTTAATTGTGGGGTTGTTGCAATGGTTCTAAGAATAAAAAATGTCCATAAGTCCCTTTTTTCAATGCCGTTGCCACTTGGAACAGTCACAAAACAAGCTGTTGTAACTCGAGGACTGCCTATATTCCCAGCTTTGAGCTGCCGAGTGAATCCTGAATAAACCTTGACCAAGCAATACGTGGTTTTTACCTTTTCCAGTGAACCTCTGAATACCTCTTTGCCAATGTCCAATACAGTACAGGAATCTGCCTACGTCACCCCTGCCGTCACATCCAGCCTGACTTGCTCTGTCCAGAGCACTAGCCTTGTAACGGCCTCTTCCTCCTCCTCCTCCTCCTCCTCCTCCTCTTATGACCAGGCCTCTGCGCATAACAGGGTGACATACCAAAGTTCAGTGCCTCCGTCAGAACCCGCCTTGGTAGCTGTCATGGTAAGTATGAGCCACGGTGGCGCAGGGGTTAGAGTTGCAGTACTGCAGGCTACTTCTGTTGTGGCCTGCCGGCAGCTAGTTGAGCTGACAGCAGAGTCGGACAGTGAGGAGGTTGGGGAGGAACCTGGGCCAGTTCTGGAGGCTGAGGAAAGCTCTGCATCAGAGGCAGAGATGGGGCTAGGGCAGGCTGGCAGTTATCAGCTGCCTTCGGGCTCAGACAGCAGTGAGGAGGAGGAGCAGCTGGAGCCGGTTCCCAGCTTGTGCATGCACAGAGCTGCCAAAAGAAAAGAGCAGTTACAAACTCAGGATTGATGTGGGAGTAAAGTCACAGGTGGATGGTGAATGGCCCCTCCCATAGGGATTAAAAAAGGAGCAAAAGGGGAAGGGGCTTTTGTAAGAAATAGTTTGTTGCAGCAATGTGAAGCTCTGCTTGTGCATCTCAGAGACTCGTGCCGAGTCCTTCCTTGTCAGCACTGCATTTGGAAATAGTTGCTTGGCAGCTCTCCAGGCTAGATGAGGCCTGTGCTCCTCATTACACTTTGGAAGACTGTTTGCCAGGCCTTTGGCTGAAAGTGGATGCAAGAAATGCACCTTTGTTTAATAAAAGGGGTTTTGCTGGGACAAAGAGCCTGCTTAGGGCTTTTGGGGGAAGCCTAGGACAGAACAACTTCTGCTGACTGCCTGCAGTTTGGCAGTTCCAATCTCACCAGGCTCAAGGTTGACTCAATCTTCCATCCTTCTGAAGTGGCTAAAATGAGGACCCAGATTGTTGGGGGCAATAGGCTGACTCTGTAAACCACTTAGAGAGGGCTGGAAAGCACTGTAAAGTGGTATATAAGTCTAAGTGCTCTTGCTATGCTCAGGGAAAAAAACCTATCCTTATGTCTAAGTTGTTCTGGTGTGCAGTGCCCTACAGCATCATTTTGAGTATAGAGATTGAAACAATTTATGTCCAGAATGTGAGGGGTCTGTAGATATTTTCACAGCCCTCTTATACAGGTCCTCAATGGAAGGCACATTGGTAGTAATTGTTTTTTTCTGCAGTCCGAATTATCCTCTGGAGTCTGTGTCTGTCCTGCTGGGTTGCAGAGCCAAACCAGACAATTATGGAGGTGCAGATGAAATAATTCCTCTGTAGAACTGGATCAGCAGCTCTTTGGGTAGTTTGAGTTTTCTGGGTTGCTGCAGGAAAAACCTTTTTTGTTGTGCTTTTTTGATGACTTTTTTGATATTAGGTGTCCATTTTAACTCCTGAGATATGATAGAACCTAGATACTTGAAGGTCTCTACAGTTGTTACGGTGTTGTCTCGTATTGTTAAGTATTTTAGGATTGATTATCAGCAGCCAAGCAGTCCAAAAATCCTCCAGCCTGAGAGGCAAATTGTAGGGCTGCAGTGGAGACCCCAATTTTAATGCTGATGGATCTGTAAACCCCCCCACCCCACCAAATAATCATTGTCCAGTTGGAATCTACCCATCCAGTTTAGAGTCAGCTCTGCCTTAATGGCAATCTATCAATCTATTTTATTTTACGAATGAGGAAGATTCATCCAGAAAACCTGACAAGCGGGGCAGGAATTCAGGTAACTAATTCCTAGCAATTGGTATTTTTTTAGGTTCTGCAGATCCTTAATTGTGTCAATTAGTTCACAGGTTTGGGGAGAAAGAGCTATAAATACTCCTGTCCTGCATCTAAATTGGCAGGCACCTTCACACCCACAATTGTGTTCTGTGGTGTTGAGGCATTTTGTTTTTAACATCAAATCAAATTTCCCCATCTTGAGTGTCAATCAAGTTTTAAAACTCTGAGCATGGGAGAAAAATTCTATATTTTATTCCCCGGCAATTAATTTTTAATCCTTTCCTTACAGTTCAGTCCTTGAGTTATGACCATTATAGGGCCTTCCATTATGGTCATAAATTGTGACGGTTGTCAAGACATCATTAAGTCTTTTTATTTTTAGTTTTTGCAATGATGGTTAATGCTGCAGTCACTAGGGGACAATTTTTCCAAAAAAAACCCCAGAAATAAATGCTGGTTTATTGCTCAATATTGAGCAAAACATTGCTCAACCATCATAAAACACAGTTACATTTCAGGTGCTCATGTGACCTTGTGGGGGGGAACTACCTTTACTATCAGAACTTCAAATCCAGATCATAAGTACCACACACACACACACACACACACAGATACCAGTAGGTCCATCGTAACTTCGAATTGTTGCTAAGTGATAAGTTGTAAGTTGAGAACATCAGCTAATATGGTAATTAAATGTTTGGGAGAGGAATGACATGGAACACATGAGGATCATTTGATATACTTTGTATTTTTTAATTGAATTAATCAATTACTTCCTTTCTTTGGCTTTCAGAATGGACACAGCGGTGTTCGAATGCAGCCATCTCTTGACAGTAAGTGGATGAAATCTCGCTTCTGGAAAGTTTTTGGCGGCTTCTGCATGTCATCCATGCCTGTGTTTCTCTACCCCCCTTCCTGTTTTGGCAAACAGATGGGCTGATATGCTTCCCAAATCTCTTCCCACCCCACAATAAGTCACAGTTCAGTGTCTCCATGTATTTACTTATTCATCAACCCCCTAGTTGCATTACTTTAAAAATATTAAAAGCTTATTGTGAAAACTGCCCCGCTGCAGGGTAGAAGCTGACTTTTTCAGTGTGGTTGAATTCTATACATAGCATTTTTATCTCTTTCTTGTTTGATCTAAAATAGTGTTTCTCAACTTTGGCCACTTTAAGATGCATGGACTTGCAAGTCCCAGAATTCTCCAGGCAGCATGGAGCATGGCTGGCTGGAGAATTCTGGGAGTTGAAGTCCACATATCCAAGGTTGAGAAACATTGGTGTAAAATATTTTCATAGTAGAATAAAAACAAAACAGGGTAGGCTCCTATCTCTCCTTTTCCACCCCTCTCCCCTCCCAGCTGTAGCTTACAGTTTAAATTATAAGGTCCATATTACTCTTCCTTACCCTAAATATTGGATTATTTGCCCCTCACCAATTTCTCCTGCTGGATTTCATGTAGCAGAAAGCAGTTTTAATACTCCAGAAGTGAGCAGGAGCAAGTCAGTTTTTTATCCATTACAGGCAGTCCTCGTTTGACAATCATTTGTTTAGTGACCATTGCAACCACACTGAAACAAGTGACTTATGACTGGCCCTCACATTTACGACCATCGCTGTATCCACGTATTCGAAAGTTGGGTGCTGGGCATGTGGTTCACTTAACTGCAATAAATTGCTTAGTAACCATGGCAAAAACAAAGTCATAAAATCAGGTGCAATTTCCTTAATGATCTTCTTGATTAGCAACAAAAATTCTAGTCCCAGTTGTGGTTATAAGCTGAGGACTATCTGTTTCACCTTAAAATATGTTTTGAAGGCTGTTGTGTCTTCATTCATAAATCAATAATAGTAGTGGTGTCACAAATCAATAATAGTGATGGCGTTTATGGAGATTCTCAGTCATCCAAGACATGGTTGCCCCAAAGGTGTTTTCTTTAAAAAAAAGACAACTGTACTTTGTTTTTCCTTGAAGAAGTTTATCTTCTCATCCAAGAAGCTTCTTCAGTTCTGACTGAATGGTGGGGAATGGAAGGATTTATATTCCTTACAATCACCTGGTCTTTAGCACTCTCTCTGAGGCCTTTGGGACAACAGCGATGGTGGGATAGACTGTCTTGCATCTTTGGTTTTTCTTCAACAACATTTCAGCTGGGCAACTTTTAATTGCAGACTTGTCTCATTGCAGTATGACTCAGTCGGTTTTTTTTGCATCCCCCCCCCCGGAAGGTGATGGAGTAGGTAGCTGAAAGGGCCCCTGAACTCTTGTGAGAAGGAATCCTATCATAGCAGAAGCAGACCTTCTGAAACAAAAAACAAAAACCCAAGTCCTTATTGGCACAAATGATTGGATATATTTCCATTTTTCTCTATTGCCCAAACAAAATTCACTTCCATAATCTTGCTGGGGCAGTTTCAGCCCTTCTCTGAATACTATTTCCCCAACTTTGCAGCTGCTTCGTCCGTTCCCACGTCAAAGCTGGAAACCTCTCCTCCATCGCTACCTGCCCAAGGTCCTTCATTGCCAAGCACCACGGCTTCCACCTCTTCGCTTCTGCCTTCAGCACCTTCTCACACGGCAGCACCTTCATCAAGTGACTTGGCCAACAGCTCCCTCTCTCAGTTAAGCAGGTATGGCAGAAGAGGGAGGGGAAAGCTTTGTGGGCAGTCACCAGGCTCCAAAAAACAATATGATTCTCCTAAGGAGATTCCTTTATTGTTCCTCACCTGTAGACAGAATCTTGCCAAAGTTAAGCAGGCTAACACCCCCATAAGGCATATACCTGGGAACTAGTAGGGAGGAGCTATCTTTACCCTTTTTCTCTCACACAAGCTATCCAAGCTGCATTGTCTCTTGCTCCTCTGGAAAGCAGCCTCTCTTCTGGAAATCCAGAGAAAGAAGGGAGGGAGGGAGGGAAAGAGATAGGAAGGGAAAGGAAGGAGAGAGGAAGGAAAGAGGGAGGGAGGGAGGAAGGGAAGAGGGAGGGAGGGTGAGGAAGGAATGTGTTGGGATAGAGGGAGGGAGGAAAGACAGGAAGGAGGAAAGGGGAAGGGAGGAAAGAAGGGAAGCCAGCTCCCAAACACACATTGTGATTATTCCTAGCAGATTTTTTTACTGTTCCTCACTGATAAGACAGAATCTTGCCAAACTAAAGCATCTAACATCCCCATAAGGCATATACCCTGGGAAGTATTAGGGAGGAGCAGTCTTCACCTTCTTTCTCTCTCACAAGCTGTCTAAGTAGCATTGTTTCTTGCTCCTCTGGAATGCAGCCCCTCCCTCCTGGGAATCCAGACCCCATTCCATGACATCCATAGCTGTGTGAGCAGAGAACTTCATGGAGATCCTGATCAGTTAGCTTATTTCATTGATAAAGTGCTCCATCCTGCTAAGTCTCGGGATGACTCTGAAACGCCTTCCTTTTCTTGGTTGGCCTGGCACTAATGAGAAGAACAAGGGAGAAGATCTTAACAGCTTCTTCAGCTTGGGGCATCCAGAATCCCCAGCAATGGAAAGGGCCATTTGGCTTGGGAAATTCTAGCAATGGAAGCACATACATCAAGAAAGTGCCCAGATTGGGAGCGAGATGGTGGTGTGTTTGGGCCAATCGTCAGGAGACTCTTGAGTTCTCGTCCCATCTTAGCCGTGAAAGCTAGCTGGGTGACTGGGCCAACCATGAGGAAATGATGAATTCCAGTCCCACCTTAGCAATAAAAGCCATCTGGATGACTTCACTCCAGTCACCAGGAGACTGAATTCTAGTCTCATTTTAGCCATGAAAGCTAGCTGGGTGACTGGGCCGGTCCCTGAAGAGATGTTGAGTTCTTACCTCACCTTAGACATGAAAGCCAGTAGGGTGACTTTGGGCCAATCACTAGGAGACTCTGAGTTCTGGTCCCACCTTAGCCATGAAATCTGGCTGGAAGACTTCACTAGGAGAATGTGAGTTCTAGTCCCACTTAGCCATGAAAGCTGGTTGGGTGACTGGGCCAATCATGAGGAGATGTGAGCTCTAGTCCTATCCTAGGCAAGAAAGCCAGTCGAGTGACTTTGGGCCAGTCACTGATGGAGAATTCTAGTCCCATTTTGGGTATGAAAGCCGACTGGATGACTTTGACCCAATTACTCACTCTCTGCTCAATCCATTTCACAGAATTGTTGTTGTAAGGAAATAGGTGGTGGAAGGACAATACGATCAACATTTTGAGTTGGTATTAACAACAACAACAACAGCAATAATAATAATAATAATAATAATAATAATAATAATAATAATAATAATAATAATAATAATAATAATAATAATGGGATATAAAACAGTATATCCCATTATAAAATAATGGGATATAAAATAATAATGGGATATAAAACAAATACATTTCATTCATTCTATGGAGGCCTTGGTCCAGCAACATTGGACCCCAAAATCTTCAGTTGCTTAAACTTTCCCCAGGCAGGTAGACTTTCGTGTGGTGGTTTTCTTCTAAGGGTTCTTCTGAACTTCTTGAACTGACGGTCTCCATGCCAGATTGTTGACTTTGAGGAAGTCCAGAGACTGAAATGTTTTTTGAGATGCTTAGATAAGAATGGACTGAATGTAACATAACTCTTGTTTTTGGTTTCTGCTCAGTTCTCTCTCAGATCATCCAAGCAGCCTCTCTTCTGCCTCGTCACATACGGTGAGTCCTATCTCTAAGTGAAATGTTTTGAAGTAACCTGTTTAATTTCACAGAAAACGTATGTCTTTGTGGTGTCTTCCGTTTAACTTAACATTTTAGGACAGGGGAATCCAACCTTGGTGACTTTAAGTCCTGTGGACTTCAGCTCCCAGAATTCCCCAGCCAGCTATGCTAGGCAAAAATAGTACTTAGATTTTAGACTTAGAATAACTTTATTAACACTTTGAATGTCCACCAGTCGGCATACATTAAAATGAAATGTCATTGCATGTAACTCTCAAAAGGTCACACTACATAAACACTACAAATTAAATAAATAAAAAATACCAAAATATTGTTAGGTTAGCATAGCAGCTTAGCGTTCCAGTGATCAACGCAAATAAATTGCTTCACCTGTTTGAATCGTGTATGTGCAAGGAAGACTCGGTATTTGAAGAACTAATATATTTTCAGCATTGTTTACACTGTCCCATGGAGGCCTAGAGGGAGAGCTCTTGCCTCACAATCTGGAGGCTGTGAGTTCAATCCTAGGTAGAGACAGATATCTCTCTCTCTAGGGATACAGAATATATCTGCCGAACAAAACTCCGCATTGACAACAGGAAGGGCATCCGGCCCTAAAAACACTCTACTAGCTCCAATTGCCCATACTCCACCCCAAAAGGGATTAAATGAAGATGATTATTGTTTACACTCGCCCAGGTTTATTCTTAACTTCTTCATATCTCAGCCTCGACAGATATAAGCAAATTAACGGGAAGTGAGAGCAACTTCGCTCCCAAATCATGAAATATGCTCATTGCCATGACATCTTTCTTGGTGTTTATTTTCCCTGAGATCGATTTCCCACTTACTCCTTCAGACACCTTTAACTGATTTTCTATCACTCTCCAGATAGTGACTTTGAGGGGTCCTTGGTGCTTTCTGAGCTGCTTGTTTTCTTGCAGACATTTCATTACCCTATTCTCCACCCTGGCAGTGGAGAATATCACCTTAGCTCTGCTGATGCTGGACTGTATTGATGCTTGTGTGCTAGAGCTGTGAGCTGCAGGATGGATTCTGAACCAACTGGGGGGCTAGAAATAGCTTTTTTCATGTCTTGATGTGGTGCATATTGTTAGAGTGGGTTGGGGCACATATAGGTGGTAATTAAGCATTGAATTAAGACATGGTAAAGGTGGCACCAGGTGAGGATAAGTTAGTGAGGGTTAGAATAAGTTAGGGATGTAGACATGTTATAGGGTTAATATCATCCAGAGATAATAGGTTAGGAGTGGCCAGAACTAGAACTGGGTATAGGCCTGAGTGTGGTGGGGTGTGTCTCACTCATGATAATGGTAATAAAAGGAAAGAGAGCAAACTCAAACCCAACACTAACTTTACCTTGCTTTTAGCCATTCTTGCCTGATTTAGAGTATTTGTTGTTTGCCGATATATTGAATAAACCATCATTGTCCTAAAGAGGAGCTGGAGTTCGGATTCATTTAAAGAATGAATCTTTAAATGCTTCAATACTCAAGGAATGGCTGAGAGAAGTTCTTTGGTTGGGCTGTTTGCTGATGGCTCTTTGACAGTTTTTGGGGGGATTAATTTACTTGATTGTTGGTCTGAAGTTAATCTATGCTGATTTGAGTGCTGATGACTGCAGAGAGGTGCTGGAGTTTTTTTGTTTTTTTGGGGGGGGGGNCCAGGGACCAGGTTCACACAGAAACACTTTTTCAAGGACCGGCAAAATCAATTCTTCCCCAATAATAAAGGGCTTCTTTACTATTTCTTTACTAAAAACATATTTTTATATATCTTTTAATCACAATTATTCGTTCTTTGCAGCCTGATACAAAATGATTCACGGACCGGTACTGGTCGGGGCCCGGTGGTTGGGGACCCCTGGTCTATAGATGTTGTTAACGTCCATGTGTCTATGGGTGGCTGATTTGTCAGAGTGCTAGGCTTCTAGAAATCCCCTGGCATTTTTGGACTCGGCCTGGTCACATTTTCCCAATTGAAACTAAGGTTAAATCTATCTATTTGTTGTGAAATTAAAGAATTTTTGTCCTGTTGGCATTCGTGGATGCGTTCTACCAGTCTTCTGCCTGTTTGTCCTTTGTTGTTGTTGTTGTTAGTTGTGAAGTTGTGTCCGACCCATCGCGACCCCATGGACAACGTTCCTCCAAGCCTTTCTGTCCTCTACCATCCTCCAGAGTCTATTTAAGTTCACTCTGACTGCTTCAGTGACTCCATCCAGTCCACTCCTTCTCCTTCTTCCTCCTCCTCCTCCTCCTCCTCCTCCTCCTTCCAAGCTTTAGGTTCTTCTTCTCCAGCGAGTCCTTCCTTCTTATTTGGGATCTGGCCTCCTAAAGAGCAGTCAGGGTGGATCTCCTCTAGGACTGACCGCTTGGATGGCTTTGCGGTCCAAGGGACTCGCAGGAGTCTCCTCCTCCAGCACCAGAGTTCAAGGGCCTCCATTCTTTGGCGCTCAGCCTTCCTTTTGGTCCAACTTTCATACCCATACATTGTGACTGGAAAAACCATAGCCTTGACTCTACGCACTTTTGTTGGCAGGGTGATGTCTCTGATTTTGAGTATGTTGTCTAGATTTGCCATAGCATTCCTCCCCAGGAGCAAGCATCTTTTAATTTCTTGACTGCAATCCCCTTCTGCAGTGATCTTGGAGCCCAGGCTGTTTGTCTTACATAGTGGTTGTTGCAGTCCTTATATGTTGTATGTTGTAGATGACTCCTGTTTTTTCTTCTGGGGTTGTTAGATCTTTTGGTCTGCTTCGGATGTTTTGATGGGCTTGGAGTTGGCTTGTGTGCTACGCAGATTCCGTGTGGTTGTAGGAGTTTCTTGGTGGTTTCTGAGATATTCTTGATGTATGGCAGTGTGATTCTTTTTAGGATTTGTGTTGGTTGTGCTATATTGGGTTGAGTGGTCCTTTATAAATTTAACACTCCTCAATAAATGTTTTTTCTTGACTCCAAATTCCATGGATACAGTGTCAGGAGGTTGCGGGGACGAAAAATCAGACAAAGAACTGTAGGTTGCTTTCTATCAGATCCATTAGCGTCTCATTTACAAATCCTTTTGTTTCAGTAACTGGCCATCAGGTGATTTTTCTGCATCGATTCATAAACACGGGTAGCCCTTGACTTACAACCATAACAGATTCTCAGATTTCTGTCATTAAGCGAGACTTTCGTTAAGTGAGTTTTGCCCAATTTTATGTTCTTTATGGTCACAGTGGTTAAACAAATCACCGCAGTTGCTAAATTAGTAACACTTAACATTAGTTAAGTGAATCTGGCTTCCCCATTGAATTTGCCTATCAAAAGGTCACAACTATCATAAACATGAACCAGTTGCAAAAATTAAGTATCTGAATTTTAATCACATGACCTTTTAATGGTTGTAAGTGTGAAAAATGGTCATCAGTCATTTTTTTTCAGTACAGTTGTAATTTCGAACAGTCACTAAATGAACTATTGTAAGTCAAGGATTACCTGTATTGTTATCTGAACTGTTAAATGGTGCAATTTTGAGCTTTTCTTTTATCATGAGCTCAAAAGCTGCTCAATGAATTTTGTTTCATTGTGAAAACAAACATTTCTTTTAGACTAAATTTCCCAACAGCGAAAGCAAATCAGTGGAACAATGCCTTGCCCTCCTGGAGTTGTGGGTTCTCCATCACTGGAGGTTTTTAAGGAGAGCCTGGACAGCCAATCCCTTCCTTTTAGCATTGATGACATTACCTAGTTGGGTCATGAAACATCTGCAAGAACCCAACCAAGCTCAGAGAGAACCAAGGACGTCATTGTTGTTGTGACTGGCAGCATGTGCAGACGGCAGTGGAATTGGACAGTGGGGAAGAAAGGGGACCAGTCCAGGAGTCTGGAGAGGACTCGGATGAGAGTCCTGCGTCCGATGCAGAGATGGGGCCAGGGCCATCTGGGAGTTATTGCTGACTCCGGAGCCTCCAGAATCTGGCAGCAGCGAGGCAGAGGACCAGGGGGAGCCTGTTCCCAGTGCGCATGTGCACAGAGCTGCTAGAAGGCGAGAGCAGCTGAAACAAAAGGGGTGACTTGGGAGTAAGGCTGGGAGGAGATTAACTCTCCCATAAGGGATAAAAGACAGGCAAAGATGATGAAACCTTTGCAGGAAGCAAAGTCGTTTGTTCAGTTCAGATTCATTCTTGAAAGTCTTTGTTCTTTGGTTGTTGTTGTTTTTTTTCTAATTCATTTGACACTTCTGTTATTGGTAGCACTTCACAGGAAAGAAAGGTGGGTGCTTATCTAGAGGCACTGTTTGAGATTCAGTACTGCCTGGGAATGAAAACAATTCCCAGCATTGCAATAAAATAAGACTTGTTTTTAAAATGAGCATGTGCATAATTATGGTCTAGGAAGCCTTGGCCAGAACACCCACAGTCCTTCTCTTCCCCCTCCTCCTCCTCTTCCTCTCCTCCTCCTCCTCCCATCCTCCTCCGCCTTCTCTTCTCTCTTCTACCACTGATAATGTTACCTAGTTGGGTCATGAAACGTCTGCAAGAAAACCACCAAGCTCAGAGAGTACCGAGGACATCCCTTTTGTAATTGACGAAGTTTACGGTTTCCTCGCTGCAGTGTCCTTGGTTCTGTTTTTAACCTCACGCCTCCGCTTTTTCTTTTCCAGCACAACAATGTCGAGAATGCCATCGTGCTCCCGCCCGCCAACACTCTTTCGGTTGCCGCCACCCTGGCTACCACCTCTCCAGCCACCAGCCTGGCCAGCACCAACCACAGCCTCGGCCTGAATGTTGCCAGCGTTTCTCTGCCAATTCCCACCAGCCGGGCTGCTCCCTTAGCGTCTTCAGGTTCGCAATCTTAACCGATCACATGAGAGGATTTGAGCCCTTGAGCATTGAAAACAGGATGCTTTTCTAAAAAAAAAAAAAGACTGGCTTNAGCCCTTGAGCATTGAAAACAGGATGCTTTTCTAAAAAAAAAAAAAGACTGGCTTTTAAAAAAAAAAGCACGCTTTGCAAACGGCCTACGAAATAAAAAAAAAATGCCTGGCTTTTTAATACATGGAAATATGTGAAATTCCTCCACGTAAAGGGTAAATAGCCGCAACCAATAGGTGTGGCCTCACAATTGTGAGAAAGTTAGAATGGAATCCATATTATCCCCTTCCTCTTGTTAGTCAACTTTTCATTTATTCTAAAAAAAATTAATCATAGAAATTAGGATGACATTCATGCAGCAGTTATTGAAAGGTGGGCAGCTCACGGTTTCAATCCCTAGTGCTGCATAAAATGGAGTGAGCTCCCATTCCTTGTCCCAGCTTTTGCCAACCCAGCAGTTCGAAAGCGTGTTAAAAAAAATGAAAGTAGAAAAATAGGGACTCAATCTGGGTCATCATAGGAAATAGAATAGAGCAGAACAGAATAGAATTCTTTATTGGCCAAGTATGATTGGGACGCACAAGGAATTTGTTTTGGGGCAAATGCTCTCATGTACATAAAAGAAAAGGTACATTTGTTTAGAGTCAAGAATCATCAGATACAACACTTAATGATAGTCATGGGGTACAATATAATTAGAATAGAATGGAATAGAATTTTGTAATATTGTATATGGTCGGACCCCTGTGAAAAACAGCTCTTAGCTGACCAGGGCTATCCGTCCCATGAGTGGAGAATAAATAAAATAAAAAATAAAATAAAAAATAGAATAGAATGGAATAGAATAGAATTCTTTATTGGCCAAGTGTGTTTGGACACAAAAGGAATTTGTCTTGGTGCAAATGCTCTCAGTGTACGTAAAAGACACATTCATCAAGAATCATTAGGTACAACACTTAATAGTAGTCATAGGGTACAATAAGCAATCAAATCATAGTAGAAACAGTCAATATTGATCATAAGGATACAAGTGACAAAGTTACAGTCCTACAATCACAAGTGGGAGGGATGAGAAGATTAACAGTAACAGTAGTGCAGACTTTGTAAATAGTTGAACAGTGTTGAGGGAATTAATTGTTTAGCAGAGTAGTGGCTTTTGGGAAAATGTTCTTGTGTCTAGTTGCTCTGGATTAGGAAGGCATTGTGTGTGAGACAGCATGCATCAGTCCATGGGCAGTTGGGGAAAATATGGACCTAGCAATTTTTATATACTGTTTCTGGGCCTTTTAATGGGGGACGTGTTGACTCCGTGGCTAAGACGCTGAGCTTGTTGATCAGAAAGGTCGGCAGTTCGGCGGTTTGAATCCCTAGCGCCACGTAAGGGAATGAGCTCCTGTTACTTGTCCCAGCAGCTTCTGCCAACCTAACAGTTCAAAGGTATGAAAAAATGCAAGTAGAAAAATAGGGACCCCTTTGGTGGGAAGGGAACAGCGCTCCATGTGCCTTCGAAGGCATTTAGTCATGCCGGCCACACTCATCTTCCAGGAGATGTCAGCTTAAATTGGGTTTTCTCATATCTTCTGGTTCCCCTTCAGCATGGAAGCACTGAATTCAAAACTCAACGATTGGAGATGTTTCCTTCAAAGATTGATAAATTTTTGTCATCAAAAATCAGAGAAGGTTGTTTTGCAAAATCTTTTTTTTTTTTTACCTACCACAGGTATTTCTGGTAGCCTTTTGCAGAAATAATTGCTTTTTTCCCCCCAGTTTTCTTTTCAGCAAACTCCTTCTTGCCTCCCTTGATTTTGATTATTTTCACTTCATGCAACACAGGTAGTCCTCAAGTTACAACCGTTCGTTGAGCGACAGTTCAAAATTAAAACAGCATTGGGGAAAAAAAACGACTTAGGAAAGTATTTCACGCTTACAACCATTTTTAGCATCCCCATTGGCACATGGTCAAAATTTGGACGCTCATCAACTGACTCGTATTTACGACGGTTGCAATGTCCCAGAGTCGCACAATCCCATTTTGCGACCTTCTGACAACCAGAGAAACCAAGATTCACTTCACACTCATGTCATTCATTTACCATGGTAGTGGTTCACTCAACAGCTGTGTCCATAAAAAGTGTTGTAAAATGGGGCCAAGTGTCTCACTCAGCAACAGAAAGTTTGGGCTCACTTGTAGTCGTAAGTCAAGGACTACATGTATTCTCAATTGTCTACATTTCAAACAGATTTGTCTACTTTTGGTTTTCTTTTAAGACCCATTTTAATCCTGTTTCAATCCTTTTTCAGGTTCTCTAGGGCAGGGGTTGCCAACCTTTTGGACCACAAGGACCACCAAATTCATAATTTTAGATCCCAGGGACCACTAACCGGTTCTGTGGGTACGGCCTAATTTGTGGATGTGGCTTGGTGGTCATGTGACTGGCTGGACATGGCTTATATGTAAATATTATAAATATTTATATAAATATTGAATTTTTTTATATAAAAAAGAGCAACTTTAATCCAAAATCAGGCAAAGCAGGTAGGCAGGTTGAGTTGTTCACAGAATCACAGATTCATTCAGAAATGTATCTGCCATTGGCTAGCTCAGTCTGTCACATAAAATTTGCTTGCAAGCAAACTTACAAAAATTAACTCACAACACACCATGTATGTAAATATTGAATTTTTTAATAAAAAAGAGCAGCTTTTACTCAAAATCAGGCAAAGCAGGCAGATTGAGTTGCTCACAGAATCACAGATTCATTCAGAAATCTATCTATCTGCCATCGGCTAGCTCAGTCTCTCAAATTTGCTTGCCGTGAGTCTGCACTGAATTTGCTTGCAAGCAAACCTTCAGTCCTAAGGGAGGTTCAACTGTGCTTAGCGAGAAAGCAAGAAATCCAACCATTTCCTGCTTCCTGGCTAGTCTAAATCTCCCAGCACAGCAGAACAGATGATGGTCGGAAAAAGGGAAAATAGAAATTTAGCAGGCAAGTTTGCCAGGTAAGAAGTGAATGGGCGGGGAAGATTCCCATGGGCCATGTGGGCGGCGCAGCCTTGTGTTTCTGCACAGTCTGGATTAATTACTTTGGGGGAGGGGAGTGCTCTGGGAGTGAGATTTCTCTGTGCCCCACCAAAATTTTCTCCTGGCCCACCAGTGGGCCATGGCCCATTTCGACACTTCCAGTATTTGCAGAAGGCCCATTTTTTGAACTCCAAAATTTTCTCATGGCCCACTGGTCGGCGACAGCTGCTCTAGGGCAGCCTTGGTCATGCTTGACCTTGGCAGAGCCTGGGGTAGGCATGGGGTGTCTCTCGTGGTTTTCCTTCACTGCTCAGTAGAATTTGATACCATTCATCACGGTATCCTGAGCTCTGGGATTGGAGGTGGCTCTGCACTCAGTGAGAGCTGGGGGAGAGGGGGGGTGATGGAGAGATTGTTCCCTAGGTCCCCTCCTCTGTGGGGGTGCTGTTGGGACCTGCTCTTCCCAACCCACCCCTTATTCAACATGTGCATGGAATCATTGGCCCAAAGGTGTTTTTTTTACAAAAAGCAACCTTTGCTTTTCTTTCTTTCTCTTTCTTTCTCTCTCTTGCTTGCTTTCTTGCTCTTTTTTCTTTCTTGCTTTCTTTCTCTTTCTCGTGCTTGCTTTCTTGAACTTTCTTTGTCTTTCTTTCTTTCTTGGTCTTTCTTTCTTGGTCTTTCTTGGTCTGTCTTTCTTACTTGGTCTTGCTTTTTTGATCTTACTTTCTCTTTCTTTTCCTTTCTTGGTTTCTGTCTTGGTTTCTTTCTGGGTTTCTTTCTTTCTGGGTTTCTTTCTTTCTTGGTTTCTTTCTTTCTTGGTCTTGCTTTTTTGATCTTACTTCTCTTTCTTTTTCTTTCTTGGTTTCTGTCTTGGTTACTTTCTGGGTTTCTTTCTTTCTTTCTTTCTTTCTTTCTTTCTTTCTTTCTTTCTTTCTTTCTTTCTTTCTTTCTTTCTTTCTTTCTTTCTTTCTTTCTTTCTTTCTTTCTTTCTTTCTTTCTCTTTATTTCTTATCCAAGAACTGAAGAAAGCTTCTCAAATGAGAAGCAAAACATCTTCAAGAAAAAAAATGAAATCCAGTTGCCTTTTGAAAAACCTCCCTCCCTCCCTCTCAACGTTTTGCTTCTCATCCAAAAAAGTTCTACAGTGAAGAAGCCTCTTGGATGAGAAATAAAACATCTTCAAGCCAAAACATCAAAAAGTCCCGTGGGCTTTTGAAAAAGCACCATTGGGACAACTATGACCTAGAGGACGGAGAATCTCCATAGACACGAAATCATGGGGTGAAGTCAACCATCGATTTGGGGTTCACTCTCCTGGGTATGCTAATGATCTCTAATTATATATTTTGAGCCCTGGGCCAGCCAGGTGAGCCTGTCAGGTGAGCCTTTCTCTCCCAGTGCTTGAAGACTGCTGTTTTTGTAATGGGAGGAACCATCTCCAACTCAAAGCAACCAAATGATTTTGGACTCCAGAGTGCACCAGGACTGAGCACCTTCTTTTTCTTGACCTTGGATGGAATACAGGTCGTCCTCGACTTACAGCTACTCATTTAGTGACCACCATTGAAAAAGTAACTTCTGACCATTTTTTCATACTAAGAGCCTTGTAGCCTCCCTGTGTCATGTGATCAAAATCCAGATGCTTGGCAACTGGCTTGGACTTACGATGGTTGCAGTGTCCCGAGGTCACACGATCCCCTTTTGTGACCGTCTGACAAGCAAAGCCAGGGGGGAAGCCAGACTCATTTAAGAACCATGTGACTAACTTAACAAATGCAGTGACTCACTTCAGAGCTGCGGCCAGAAAGGTGGTAAAATGAGGCAAAATTCACATAACAGGTCGTCCTCGGTTGTCTCGCTTCAATGGAATGCTTGGGCTCAATGCTTATCGTAAATCGAGGACTACCTATTGCACTTCTTCATTGGTGAATGGCACATAATCCAATGTCCTTCCTGGACTCAAAGCTGCTACATCAGCCAGTGCTAGCTGTGGGCCAGGAAGAGCTGCGCTCAGGTCTCTCTCTGGTATGCCGGTTGTGCCCCTCTCTCAGTTGGGAGGTTTGACTGCTACAACGCAATTTACATGGGGCTGCCCTTGAAAACCATCCAGAAGCTTTTAACGGTCCAGAGCGCAATGTCACAAGAAAGAAAGAGGATGCAGATGTTTTGCAAATTCTCTTCTCGTGTCTATAAATCCTTACAAGGAAACGTCCTTGAGGAACAAGGAGCAGCCTGTCTGTCCAGCTGCTTTAGAATAACTGAATATCAGAGTTGGAAGGGACCTTGGAGGTCTTCTAATCCAACCCCCTGCTCAGGCAGGAAGCCCTATACCAGTGATGGGGAACCTTTTTGTTGTGGTGTGCTGAAAGCGTGCACGTGCCAGCACCCACAATGCAATGCGCCTTGCCCCCCCTTGTCCATGCGTGCACAAGCCCCCCCCCCTATCTGCACTGTGCATTTTTTGCCCTCCTGGGGGCTCGAGGGAAGCCTCTGCAACCTTTGGAGGCCTCCAAAGGCCCATTTTTTGGCCTCCAAGGCCTGCAGAGGTTTCCCTCGAGCCCCCAGGTGGACGAAAAAGGCCAAAAATCAGCTGGGAGGCGCATGCATGCACAATGCAGGTTAACGTTGGCTGGGGCTCGCATACCCGCACGAATGGCTCGGCGTGCTACCTGTGGCATGCGTGCCATAGATTCGCCATCACGGTCCTATACCACTTCAGACAAAAGGTTGTCCAATCTCTTCTTGAAAATCTCCCATGATGGAGCATCTACCACTTTTAGTGGCAAGCTGTTCCACTGGTGAATTGTTCTCACTGTCGGGCAATTTCTGCCTGCCCCTCTGGAATGGCATCCCTGGCCTTTAACTAGGATGTTTGTAACCCTGTTTTAGAATCACGTATGCATCCGTGGCGCCCCTAGTTTTGCCATAGTTATGCTGCTGGCACTGCCGTTCTGTTTTTATCATAGAGAATATATGGAATCACCGAGTTATGGGAACCGTAGCACCAAAGTTTTAGTTGAGTATTATGCTTCCGGGACCAAAAGCAAATCATTCTTGTGATTAAACCTCATTCGTTGTTGTGTGACCAGAAGCACACAATTGTCTGAGGTTTGCTTGTATCAGTGAGTTAATTCAACCTTCTAACCTTCTAACACTTCATAGCGTTAAACTATGCTTCATGTGACAGATAGTCCTCGAACTGACAATCACCAGTGAGCCCAGTTTTCGTTGCTAAGTGAGACAGTGGTTCAGCAAGTTTTGCCCCATTTAAAGTAGAAAACAGAAAGAATGGAATAGAATTTAGAACAACAGAGTTGGAAGGCTCCTTGGAGGTCTTCTAGTCCAACCCCCTGCTGAGGCAGGAAACCCTACACCACTTCAGACAAATGGCTGTCCAATCTCTTCTTAAAAACCTCCAGTGATGAAGCACCCACAACTTTCGGTGGCAAGCAATTCCACTGGTTAATTGGTCTCACAGTCAGGAAATTCCTCCTTAGTTCCAGGTTGCTTCTCTCCTTGTCAGGTGCTTTGGAGAAGAGCTTGACTGCCTCTTCTTTGTGGCAGCCCATGAGATATCATTTGAAGTCTCAGGTTCTCTTGTGAACAACCCAGAGTTGTTGAGAATCGGACTGTGCACAAATGGAATATTATAAATAAATTTCATCATGGCTAATCCCATTCTTGTTGGCTATAAATTTAACCACAGAAACCTCCACAACGGATGATTTTTTATAGTGCTGAAGGCACCAGGTGGAAGTTATTGTGAGTTTGAAAGCAGTCCTCAACTTACAAACAGTCATTCAGAGACCACTCGCAGTAACAATGGTGCTGAAAAAAGTGACTAAACAATGATTTTCACACTTACGACTGTCGCAACATCCCCGTGGTCCCTTAATCAACATTTGGCCACTTGGTAACCAACTCACATTTATGATGGTTGCGGTGTCCTGGGGTCAACATGGATTCCCCTTCTGCGATTTTCCGACAAACAAAAAGTCCACGGGGAAGCCAGATTCACTTAACAACCATGTTCCTAACTGCAGTGATTAAGCGCACGATTCTGGCAAGACAGGTTGGCCAAACTCCACCACCACCTGCTTAGCGATGGAAGATTTTTTGGTTTGGTTGTGGTTCCTAAGTTCGAGGACTTCCCTGTAGCCTGCTTCATCTGTGGAAAAAAAATAGGATCTCCCAAACGTAACCAATGAGATTCCCTCCCCACTCCTCAAGATTATGTTCAGGAAAGAACTTCTCAGTTGCTCTCCAACGGTCTGTGGTGATCCGAGAAGACTTCCAGTGAAAAGAGACAGCAAAACTGAAGGCATTGGGGGGGGGGGGGGGGGGGNGGGGGGGGGGGGGGGGGGAGGGATCGGGTTGGAGTGGGGTCTGAGAACCAAAGTGATCTACTGGATCTCTTCTTGCCTCATAGATAGACAGACAGACAGACAGATATAGTTGATATATCTATCTTCTTTATGTATGTATGTATATATATATATATATGCTTATCTATAATGAGGTGATGTTAACCTGCCAGCTATTGCAATTCGTTGCTTTGCTCGTGACCTTGTGGTCGGCCTGGTATTTATCGGATATATAAAGGCAGAGATCTCTGTAATGGTAGCTTCATATATGCATACATTATTTATTTATTTATTTCAATTTCGCAACAACGATATGCTGGTTGTATCAGCACTTTTTTAAAAAATAGACCTGATGTTATACATTAGGGCCCCCCAAACTTGGCAACTTTAAGACTTGTGGACTTCAGTGCCCAGAATTCTCCAGCCAGAATTCTGGGAGTTGAAGTCCACAAGTCTTAAAGTTGCCAAGTTTGAAGACCTCTGTTATACATCCTAGTTACGACCATTTTCATACTGTATAGTCAGCAACCTTAAAACACTCGAAAGAGCCATTGGAATTCGTTTCCCATAGAAAAGAAAACACCGGGAGTCACAAAACCCTTCCCGTTACCTGACTATTTCCTGAGTGGCCACAAAACTAGCCTAAGTACTTGAATTAAACATTCTGTTTTCTTCTGAGACTTTCCTTGGATGTACCCATGGTTGGCCTACCAGGAGTCGAAAAGCTCAATAAATCATGTGTCGCAGGTGTCACACGCATTGGCGGTTGTGACACATATTTTGAGCCAACAGGGAGCCCGCAGCAGACGGATGAAAGAGCCATATGCAGCTTCAGAGCTGCGGGTTGCTGACCCCTGGTATAGTGCATAGAAAAAAATAAATAAAAAACTTGATATATACATACTTTTATCTATTGTATATCCATGGCTATAACATGCTTCTCTATACATTTATCACTATATATTTTGATTTGCAACATCTTCATTGCCTCTTTGTTGGGATTGGAAGTCACACCAAGTTTTCTTGAGACACCATCTGCCCTCTCTTTTGCTTCTTTTCCTATTTGCTAAGGATGGTTTTTTTTAATGATTTTTATTGTTCTTTTTCAGCTTTAACACACATTAATCTTGATTTTAACAGTATTGTGTCATCATTATTATACAAATTATTCTACACATCAATCTCATACAGATATCTACATTGATACATCTTTATATACAATCATTTACTTTTATCTATAATTTTTTTATTACCTTTATCTTTATTTCTATTGTTCAGCCAATTATACCAAATTTCATAACACTCCGACTTTTCTTTCTCTTTAAGTTTTAATGTCAATTTGTCCATTTAGGCACCGTCTAATATTTTTTGCATTATTAATTCCTCAGTAAGGAGATTATTTTGTTTCCAACATTGTGTGTATATTATCTTTGAAGCTGTCAGAATGTGTAATAAAATATATTTAATCTTTCTGTAATTCCCTTTGACTATTCCCAATAGAAACAATTTCGGTTTCAATTCTATTCGTTCTTCCACTATCTCTTGTTAGCCAACTCCATATTTTAGTCCAATATTTCTGGGCTCCCGGGCATGACCACCACATATGGTAGAAGGTACCTTGGTTCTTTCTGCATTTCCATCATATTGGATTCATGTTCGGGTACATTTTGGCCTGTCTCATTGGGGGCAAATGCCACCTATAGAACATGTTATACATATTTTCTTTATAAGGCACTGATCTTATTTAATATATAATTTTTATTCCACATTGTTTCCTAATCTGCTAAATCTATGCCATGTCCAACATTTTTTACCCATGCTATCATGCAGGATGTGTTTTGTTTTAAAGGTGTTTCTTTTGATTTGCAGGCAAAGCGCCCCCCAACCTGCCCCAAGGTGTACCCCCCTTGTTGCACAACCAGTATTTTGTTGGACCTGGAGGGCTGCTGCCTGCCTACCCAGTAAGCCATTTCCTTCCTTCCTCCCCTCCCTTGCCTTGCCCTGCTACTGTTGAGCCACTGGCTCCGGGGAGGGCTCTAGGGTGGAGGTGGGTCAGCCATTCAGTTGCAAGGAGCCCAGCACAAATTGTTTTGGGGGGAGGAGGAGGAGGCGGCTTGCGTGCAAAGGCCCCGTGAGACCCATTTACAAACTTCAAGCACAAGACCCCGTGGTCTGCCCTATTAAATCAGGGAGAACATACTTTGACATGGCTTTTGATGCAATCAGTGTGCAAGGTGAATGATACGTGTCCCTGGATAATGTTGCAGGATTCAGTTTGAGTCAGTTATGGGCAGCGAAGATTTATTCTTCCAAGCTTTTGAGCTGGTGCTGGAGTCTATTTCTCTGTATCTTTGTATCTCTTGTCACTCCCTCTGTCTCTCTCTCTCTCTCTCTGTGTCTCTCTTGTCATTCTCTGTGTGTCCTGTCACTCTGTCTTTGTGTCTCTCTCTATCTCTTGTCACTCTGTCTCTTTGTCTCTTGTCACTCTGTGTGTGTGTGTGTGTGTGTGTGGTCACTCTGTCTCTATATCTCTTGTCACTCTGTCTCTTGTCTATTTTTCTCTGTGTCTTGTCACTGTGTGTGTGTGTTGTCATTCTGTGTCTCGTTACTCTCTCTCGTCACTCTGTGTCTCTGTCTCTTCTCTCTGTGTGTGTGTCTCGTCACTCTCTGTGTCTCTTGTCACTCTCTCTTTTTCTCTCTCTGTGTCTCTTGTCTCTCTCTTTCTCTCTGTGTCTCTTATCTCCCTCTCTCCCTCTCTTTCTGCCCAGAATATGTGCATTGAGTTATTCCACATATATAAAAATGTAGCATATAAATACAGCATGTAGAACAGCCAGGTGTACACATCCAGGAGAGAGAGAAAGAAAAGTTCCCTGAGGATGGGCTCCAGCACCAGCCCAAAAGCTTGGAAGAATAAACCTTCAGTTCTGGTGATCCCCTCAGATTGGATCCTGCAATCAGTATACAGTCTGTTGGGTTGGTATTTCCCTGGGATGTGTATATTACATGTTCTCCTAAGAAAGAGATGCCACGGATTGAATCTGGAGATGTGTAGGGCAGTTATGATCTTGTGTTGTGCACTATGGCCCTCTATAGAATTCAGAGGACAAGCAAAGAAGAGGAAGCCCTCCATTCACAAGTAAACCCTGACCCGAATCTTCTTGGACTCAGAACTTATTTGACTTGCAATGGGGCCCCTGATGATCTCTGAGCTTAGTGGTTTCCCTGCAGACATTTAATTACCCAGCTAGGTAACATCATCAGTGCTAGAAGGAAGTGGGGTTTGTGGAGTGAAACACCAATCTTGTGATTTGTGTGTGTGCTTTTTCTGTCTTTAAGCAGATTTATGGTTATGACGATCTTCAGATGCTCCAATCCAGGCTGCCTGTGGTAAGTAACATTTTTATTGATGCTTTTCTCACCATGGAGTCTTTAAATATATCTATTTCTAAGCTTTTATTGAAAACCACCGGAATGGGAAAGGTTGAAAGCCTACCCTGCTTTTTGCAATTAAAGACACAGGAATGCTGAAATTGAAATGCCAATTTCCATATACATTTTAAAAAATGTAGATAATTGTATATGGAAAGTGGAATCTAAGCTTCAGCATTCCTGTGTCTTTAATTGTAAAAACCAAGGTAGGTTTGCAGTTCTGATAGTTTTCAATAAAAGCTTCCAAATTGTCCAGGGAGGCGACCAGACAAGATTGCTTTTCATGCTGCAATGGCAGCTTTATCTTGACCTTCATGTACGAGTGTTTCCTTCTCACCAAAAAAAAAAAAAAAGACTGGATAAAGGGGAAATTGGCATGTCACACAGTTGCATGCTCACAGTTGTTTCAGCCGGGTGCATTTATTGGGCTATCAGCCTTCACCCAAGGAAGCATTTAATGAACAGTTTTCCTGCCTTGTTGGTAAAAGGATAACAAGAGTTGGAAGGGACCTTGGAGGTCTTCTAATCCAACCCCCTTCTCAGGCAGGAACCCCTTTCCCATTTCAGACAAATGGCTGTCTAATCTCTTCTTAAAAACTTGGAGCGCCCACAACTTCTGGTGCCAAATTGTTCCACTGATTAAACTGTTCTAACTGTCAGGAAATTCCTCCTTAGTTCTAAGTTGCTTCTCTCCTTGATAAGTTTCCACTTGTTGCTTCTTGTCCTACCTTCAGGGGCTTTGGAGAATCTGATTGACTCCCTCTCCTTGTGTGACAACCTTTGAGATATTGGAACACTGCTATCATGTCTCCCCTAATCCTTCTTCTCATTAAATGAGATACATCCCAATTCCTGCAACTGTTCTTCCTATTTTATTCGCCTCCACTTATTTTTTTTCTTTCTGTGTAGTACCAATAAGATGAATTGTAGTGTAACAAAGTTGTCTCCAGCATGGCATTCCATTTACCTGTCAAGGAAGCTCCTGGTCTTCCTTTTTTGTCTCTGAAGGGTGTTTTCTGTCTGTTGCGGGCACTGTTGTGTTGGTTTACCGTATAATTCATCGGGTAAAATGACTAAGCAAAGAGAATCCTGCTCTTTTTTTGAAGACAAAAAGAAACATAATTGGAAGGGTAGATCTGAGGAGACCTCGCTGGAGGGACAGGATTGTATTAATAGTCATTATGTGTGAGTATTGGCGATAAATCACCTTTTTTTTAGCACCGTCATAACATAGAACAGAATAAAATAGAATTAGAATAGAATAGAATAGAAACAGAAACAGAGTTGGAAGGAACCTTAGAGGTCTTCTAGTCCAACCCCCTGCCTAGGCAGGAAACCCTACACCATTTCAGACAATTGGTTATCCAACATCTTTTGAAAACCTTCCAATGTTGGAGCATTCACAACTTCTGAAGGCAACTTGTTCCGCTGATTAATTGTTCTAACTGTCAGGAAATGTCTCCTTAGTTCTAAGTTGCTTCTCACCTTGATTAGTTTCCACGTGTTGCTTCTTGTCCTGCCCTCAGGTGCTTTGGAGAATAGGGTGACCCCCTCTTCTTTGTGGTCTCTTCTTTGAATGGTCGTAAGTCAAGGACTGACTGTAAAAGGCACAAACTGTGCTGTGTTTGCGACCTTCCATTTTCTGGAGAAGGCTGAGTCCCAGAACTGGGTTGCAACTCCTCTTTTGCAGGTTGGTCTTAACTTCAAACAATCATTAAACGACCGGTCATAAACTAGAGAGTTACCTGTGTTGTTGTACCACACATAATTCTATTAAGAGGCTAAAGAGAGCCAGTTTGGTATGGTGGTTAAGTCACTAGGCTAGAAAATGGGAGTCGGTGAGTTCCAGTCCTGCCTTAGGCATGAAAGTAGACTGGATAACTTAGAACCAATCATCAGGAGGTGGTGACTTCTAATCCTGCCTTAGGCATGAGAGTTGACTGGGTGATTTTGAGCCAATCACTAGGAGACGGTGAGTTCTAGTCCCACCATAGGCATGAAAGCCAGCTGGGTGACTTTGGTCCAGTCATTCTCTTTCAGTCCAGCTCACCTCGCAGGGTTGTTGTTGTGGGGAAAATAGGCGGAAGAAAATGTGTTGGATATGTTCACTGCCTCGAGTTATTTGTAAAAATAATAAAGGCAAGATACAAACCATCAAGCAAATAAAGGAATATAATGCAGGGCCAAAACTTCCACCTCAAATGTAAGCATGGAACCCAGTTCTCTGCCCCAAAGTCAAAATGAAGAGTCTCAGAGAGGAACTTTTGAGATAAAACCTGCCTGGAGTCCTACATGCAGGTAGTCCTCAACTTACGACCAAAGTGAACTTTGCCTCATTTTATGACCTTTCTTGTCACCGTTGTTAAGTGAATCACTGAAGTTGATAAGTTCGTAACCTGGTTATTAAGTAAATCTGGTTTCCTAGTGGACTTATGAATCAATGGCTGAGCATCTGAATTTTGATGATGGGACCATGCGGATGCTGCAGCGGTCATAAGTGTGAAAAACAGTCATAAGTCACTTTTCTCAGTGCTGTTGTAACTTGGAACGGTCCCTAAGCAAATGGTTGTAAGTTGTCCTAAGTCAAATACTACGTATAGTCTCCTTTTTTTTAAGAAAAGCCCACTTTTATTTCAAATCGTAGCATTAGAAATCAAATAAATAACAGAACACGTAAAAACTATTGAAAAGTCCAGTGGGTGCAGTTTGGTTCAAAATCAAACTTTAGTATACTTTCTTGTGGCCCCCACATTAAAACAACTCTTAATTTGATCTTTCATTGAACGTAACATTTAATACAACCTTCGTATCATTTATAAAAATAAATAAATATATAAAGGCAGAGTTCCAATAAATACATAAATAAAATAAATAGATTAAAATAAATAGATATACATTCTCTCAGTCAGCTGGTCTATATACATGAAATCTGCTTGGATTTCATGTCTCATGAACTCCTGCGTGCACCTGTCCAGTCCTTTCTCTTTGAGGAAATTCTCGATGCTGCGGAAATACTTCTTCAGTTGCAGTTTGTGCATCCATTCCTCTTTACTTTTTCCCAGCCTCAGTTTTTCTCCTTCGAGGCACCTCTGGACTCTCTGAGTTTGCACGTGCAGCTTGTTGAGAAACCTAGAATGGCAAAACAATAGGGGCATGTTGGTAGAGATTCTCAGTCATCCAAGTCAGGGTTTGTTCTGACCAAGGCTTCCTGAGACAGTAACAATCACACGCTGTTCCCAACAACCTTTGTTTTTATTGCAACGGCTGTGAATTATATGCATTTCCAGCCTGTAATGAGTCCCATACAGTTTATGCATAGTCCAACAGAAGTCTGCCACAATCCTTTGGGATAAGGCTGATAAGCACCCACCTTTATCTCCCTTGAAATGTTGCCAACACTAAATTGCCCATTAGCTGTACAAGGCCAAACGGAGCACAAAGTCCACATGGAGCTTCAGAGTTTAAACTGACCAGAGCGAACAAAGTTGCTTCCTGCAAAGGTTCATGTCCCTTTGCTCCTCCTTTATGTCTTATGGGAGGGCCTATCACCTCCAAGCCTTATTCCGGAGTCGCCCCTTTTGTCTTAACTATTCTTGCCTTCTGGCAACTGCACAAGCGCACACTGGGAACAGGCTCCCCCTTTTCCTCTGCCTCGCTGATGTCAGATTCTGGAAGCTCCAGAGTTAGCACAAAACCCTCAGATGGCCCTGGCCCCATCTCTGTGTCAGACGGAGATTCCTCATCTGAGTCCTCCCCAGACTAGTCCCTGTTCCTCCCCACTGTCCAACTCTGCTGCCAGCTCCACAGGCCACTGGCGGATGACAACAGGTGTCAGCCTTCAAGATCTTCTACTATCGCTTTACATCTTTCGGCTGTTATAAGAAACAGGGAAGGGGAGGGCGGGATGAGTCTGGGAAGTGAGCTGGAGGTGTTACATTTTTCTGTTGTGTAAATGAAGGGGAGGGAAGCATACATCAGAGTTAGGTGGTTCTATTCTCTCGCTTACTTTCTTTTCTCTGCGCCAGCCTGCAACCCATTATCAAAGTATGCCAAGGTCAACGGACAGATGGCCTCAACATCCACTTGAAAGATGCCCACATGAATCACATTTCACAATTTTAATTGGAAGTTCACTGAACTTTTGGGGTGGGAACATTCTCATCACTTTGTATGTGTGATTTACCACCTAAATTTCTCCAGATTCCAGAATCTTTGTGCTACCACTGTCACTTTCAGTAAAAGATACTTTTCTTTAAAGAGTCTAAGTATTTCTTTCTTGGATTTTGAATGGAGCACCGCCTGACATTATTCGAATCTCCCTCAAACCATCCCACCTGGAAAACATCCCAATTTTCTTCCGAGGGGGCCTGAACATCATGTCATCTTCAACTATTGTGACCGCAGGAATGATTCTGGGAGCCATTGAGGGCAGATTCTTTGCTGTACAAGAAGCCCAATTCATTAGCAGAGCTCAATCTGGAAGAGGATCAGTGTGAATGCCCAGATGGTCATGGGGGTGGCCTAGAAAGATCCGGAAAAAGGCACCCCTCCCCCCCTGGGATCACCACACCCTGCGGCGTGGAAAAGAGGAACTCATGGAAGAGAGGAAAAGATAGAACTCTACTGATCAAGCCAGAGACTCCTAATGAAGCCTTGAACAACCCATAGCTGCACAAAGGTATGAAGGGAAGGGGGAGTAGCCCCAGTCTAGAAAAGCAGAACAGCCCCTATCCATCAAATCAACCACCAATCACAAGCACCTCGGGGGCCCTCAGCGGGAGGTGTAATTCCTAGAAGGCCGTAGAAGCTCCTAGCTGCCGTCCGTTAAGATAGTAAGATACGGTGGAGATCCCAAAACTTGGGATTTTTCTAGCCCACAGTTTTTGGAGCTATACATGGCAAAATACGAGAGGAATTTTCCTCAGGAAAGCAGCTCAAAGTGACTGTGTTACCAGGGCTGCTGGAGGGAACAGCTGCCGAGTGATGGGACCCTCGCCATATGATATGCTTCCCAGTTGAGAAATTAAACCTGTTCATTGACTTCACATGCGGAGCTAGATTTGAAGGACCATTGGCTAAGAGGCAACGCCTCGGATCAAGCAGAAGGACCATGAAATCAGGGGCGGAGTAAGTGCTGTATACACCCAAGAATTAGAACAGTGTAGCAGGTCATATATCTAGCTATCGCAGGAACCCTGATAGAAGCATTAAAGATGGTTAATATGAATGATGTGTACCAGAGATGCATTGTGCTAGAAGTAACCCAATGACTTGCAGAATGTGTACTTGCTGGAAGAAGAGTGGAAATCTGAGTTTAACCGCGAAACAGAGTGGGGAATTCTGGGTGAGAAACCTTCCCCCCAGGTCCTCAAGAGATTCCAAACCTCAGAGGGAGGAGTGCCAGCAAGATCCAACCCCTGCCTGTTTCTCAATGAGGAAGGAAGGTCACCGCTGTGAACGTGCAAACGTCAAGTGGAACCAATAGGGGGTGCCAAAGGAAGGGAAGAATACGCTGAAAAAATCCTCCAGCGAGCCCTCGGAAGCAGCACTAAAGTCAAAAGAGATGTGCAGAGGTTGCCTCTCCACCGGATGAAGAGTCAGACACCCGGTTATCCCTGAGGAGGACGATTTCCTGTAAGTCCAAGCATGGCCCTATGAACCATTCCCGGTCTGAAGTTGAGGTACCTCAAGTAAGGGGTCGAAAGGGGAAATCTAGCCCTATTAGATTCTGGATGCAACAAGAATGTATAATCAACACGGAAAGTGTGGAGAAAAAATGGCTTAAAAACTAAACACCTTTAAAGGTGCCATGTTCTTTTGCCAATTAGATTGGTATCTAAGTGGCTGGAGGTTTGGCCCTTGCATACGTTTTATGCACGGAACTATAGAAATGATCATGGAGAACATGAGAGACTCTGTGCTTATTGTGTTCTTGGGAATGGAGTAACCATTAATATGGGATTGACCTGCTCGGAATGGAACCCCAGGTTACTTGGGAGAAAGGTTGTTTGTGCATGATGCACCACGCAGCGAGCGAAGAGAGGAGATCTCAGCCAAATCTTCAGATTCTGATTGAAATAGCTTCAAAGGTACCGAATCCCGTGAAAGGGGAGAAAATCCAAAAAGAGTATGGGATTGAAGGAAGTGTTCAGTGAGAAGCCTCAAGATGAGTCTCCCGCCTCATCGTCCAACAGGACTGTGCTATTGAAAATTTTGCTGGGGTGATAGCTCCCGAAACCGAATTGTACTCCATGACACCATGGAATAGAGAGCTAAGACTGTTTATACGATAAAAACTGGAACGTGTTTGCTCCAACCTGCTAGGGCCCCGGTAGTGGCCCTGTGTTGTTGCGTAAAAGAAAGATGGTTCCAAACGCTTGTGTGTTGATACAGAAATTTGAACCCTATTTCTGCTGGAAAACGTGTACCCTTCCTGTTGGAGTGGAGGACATGTTGCGCCCATTTAGCAAAAGGGAAGATTTCACGAAGTTGGAATTGAGGAGAACATAAACTACGAATGTCGAATTAAGGTAATGGGGGGGGATGAGTGGAAGACCGCTTTAATGTGCCGATGGGTTGCTTCTCAGTCAATTGTCTGCCTTTTGGTTTACAAGGACCCAGCTTATCATGCAGATGAATCAATTCAGTGTGTACATGAGACATATACAGGCGTTCTGGTTTATCTCTGATGACATCCTATCTACACGGAACTCTGGATAACATTGAAACTGTGAGGTCGGTTCTACAGAAACTGTGTGCGCTATAGTTGTAATGCTCAAACTCTCCACGTGTGAATTCCATCAGAGAAAATTCGACTATTTGGATCTCGCATTTCATCTGAGGCAATAGAAATGGAATCCAAGAAAAGTGCACTGCCATACTTGGAATAGGCTCGCACATGTACCAGAAAACAAACTTCAAAGCTTTCTTGGGATTTGCAAATTTTTTACGCGGCGAATTTTATCTCCCGAGCTTTTGCCTAAGAATAGGCAATGTCCCATCACAACTCTCTTAAAAGACAAAAGGAGGTGAAGCGCAAGCGCCGAGCCAGCCCTTGGAGTGTTCATGAGTGCAATTCAGCTTTGAAATAGCTAAAATGACTGTTTGCTGCAGAACAGTACTAAAGCACGCCGGTAATGAGGCTCCTTTCTGTGATCAAGCCGATGCGAGTGAGTGGCGTTGGAGCGGTGTACTCAAATCAACAACGAAGAGGACCTTACAGCGCCTTGTTGTATACTCCCCATACAACGGTCGTAAACTGAGAAGAGGTGGGTCATCTGGGAAAAAGAAGCTTTGCAGTTTGTTGGGAACTTACTGACCTGGAGACCTTTCTAACGTGAGCAAAACATTTCATCTGTGAGGTATGGAATGATATAAAAATTTGGAAGCCTTAAAAACGCTCGAAGCTGTCCCTAAAACAAGTTCGCTGGGCTCAGTACTTTTTCAAGCGGTTCAATTTTTCAGAAGGACATTCCAAGGGGGAAGAACTTCATGGCGGATGCTCTCTCTAAGACACTCCAATATAATAGTATTCGCCAGGAGGTGAAAGTCCATATTGTTCGACCAAACATCTAGCCGGCCAAGATCACCAGAACCCAAAAGAAGAAACAAGGAAGTGGATTTATTGAATACCTAACTGATACGACTACAAAGAAGCTTAAAACTTAGATCGGGTTCTGGCCCCTCGAAAGATCTAACCATTTTAGACATGTTTTGGCTTGGTGGGGACCCAAGTTGTATGTGCCACAGGTGCTGAGGGGCCAACTACTTACATACAAGCTCATGATGTCTAAAGCAGCTGGTCACTTTGGATTTGTGAAAACCTTACATTCCTGGTTAAGCGCAATTCTGGGGCCTCTTTGAGAAGGACATTGGAAGCTTATGTAGCTATGTCCAATTGTGCTCGCGAGAACCTCCTGGTAACCCGGCAGGTGTTTACAAAATGTAGCTAGACCAACATGCCCCTGGAAGGAAATTCTATGGTACTTTATAGTAGAATACCCGAAAGCATGTGGAAACACGGTTATCTGGGTGGTAACTCGATTTGTTTTCAAACATACTCTTGTGCATACCTTTGTTTCCAAAATTCCATCTGCTCAGAGCGTTGGCCTAAACTTGTTATTCACATATCCTATAGTTACATGGCATTCCGGAACGCATAATCTCTGACAGAGGGTCCAATTTACCTCAAATTTGTGGAAAGATTCTCTGAAATTGATAGTCCTCCGCCAGGGCTTAAGCTCGCCTCCAAACCATGGCCTTGTGGAAACTAACGCAGAGTTAGAAACCGTATCTTTAGATGTCATATAAATTACTAACAAGATACTGTCCGACTTACTACCATTTGCTGAAGTGGCACATATAACAACTCTGACACTAGTATGCACTGGATTCACTCTACTATTTAAAGTGTCTGGGAACAAGATTTTTGTACCATACCTGAACTTCTCCTGAAAGACCTAACTCCATTCGTTGGATGAATGGATAACTCAACTCCAAATTAAAACTGGCCAGTAACATGTAAAGCATTAGACTGAGGCCCATCAAGCTCTATAAGAAAATTTTCAGACAAGAAAAGATCTCCACATAAATTATATAAAGTAGGCGCCAAAATTTTCCTGTCCACCAGATACCTGCAAACCCTCAAAAGTCAAAGAAGCTTGGTCCTTAATATGTTGGTCCTTTCACGAATGAACGATTATAAATCCTGTAATAGTCCAGCTGAACTTACTGAAAACCTTTGACGAATTCACCCGGTTTCCATGTTAGTTTGTTAAAACCTGAACATACTTCTGATTTAAGACCCAGGCTGATCCTCCCATACCAATACTGATTGAAGGTGAACAACATTTTAAAGTTAAAGAAATTCTGGACTCTCGGAAATGGAGGGGTCGGCTCCGTTGTAAGTCGAGGACTACCTCTATAGAGATACACACACGCACACAGAAGGAAGAAAAAAAAAACAGGGGCTGACCTTTTTCGCAAAGTGGCATCCCAGGCCACCCACAGATGGTCCTCCTTGAAGAGATGTAGGAATCCATGCAGCATCTCCAGGATGGCTTTGGTGGCAGCCCGTGGCGATTGTATCCTGAGGATTTCTATAGGGAAACTGACCTCTGGCATCTTCTGCAGACACTCCGGAGGGACCTTCGCCTTCATGCCTTTTAACAGCTCCATGCTTTGCCGATTCCATCTCTGCTGTTGAGATTTCAGAAGGTTGCAGTGAAGTCCCGAGGCTGGAACGGCCAGCAGGAGCACCAAGCAGAGCAGTCCCATGGACACTGGAGTCGATGTGGCCGCCATGGAAGGACCTGGGTTCTGCGATGGGTCCACTTCTGTGGTGCAGTAGCATTGAAGTGAAGGGCTCTGGCATCCTCTTTTATGTCCTTGGTAGCCCATGTTCTCTTTCATCATTTTCTCTCCCAAATTCCCCAGTTTCATTTTCAGTTTTCAATTTCATCTTTCATGGAGGTTTTTCCCCCTTTTTGGTGGGGCTGGAGAGTCTTAAGTGCTTGTAGCTGAGATGGGACCTCTTCCAGCTCCCCCCAAAAAATATTTCCTACCTCCTCCTCCCACCCCAAAAGACCCTCAGTGGCCAACACTGCTAGGATATACTTGAGGTTTCATTGCCTGCAAGTCAGCCGTTGAGCCTTGCAATATATATGTAGACTTTGACTTACAACAGTTCACTTAATGGCTGTTTGAAGTTAACAATGGCACTGAAAAAAAGTGACTTAGTGACTGTTTTTCACACTTAACAACCGTTCCAGTGTCCCCATGGTCAAATCCTTTTTTTTTGTAATCAAGTTTTTTTATTTCAATCTACATATACACAACAATACATAAACAGTGGTGGCATCAATATATCATACATTTCAGTCTAAGCAGAATTAATAACACCAATCCTATCTCTTAATACACATGTCTGCATTAAATCATAATCCTTCATTGCTTATTTTCAACATTTCAGTACCCTCTCCTAGTGCCAACCACCATATCATTTAAACATGCCTAGTGATTTCATTATTCCATTTCCTCTCCTATTTTTTGTTTTATGTTTGTTTTTAAATCAAAAATTCTCATTTGGCAAGCAGTGTGGATCCAGGTTTCACATCTCAATACAAACATGACCATAGTTACCTAATCATTTTACTTACTCAGTTTCATGTCACATTATTCCCATGGTCACACCTTTTGGATGCTTGACAACTGATTCACATTTATGATGGTTGCTGTCATCATCATCTTTCGCGGTTGAATGCCATCGGTAATGCTCTCGAAGTGAGAGAACATCACTTCTGCATTAGTCCTCTCCCAGCTGGGTTACTGCAATGCGCTCTCTTTGGGGCTTCCCTTGAAGAGTATTCGGAAATGACAACTGGTACAGGATACGGCAACAGAAACAATGATGGGCTGGCCCTATTTTTTGCTGTTTTAACCATTTGCCAGCTCTTGTTATCTATCCACTTGCCCTCATTTTATTTTCATCATTTTATTTTGTCTTTTCAAATTGTAAAGGAAAATTAAAAACACCGGGAAATCAGAGGGAGGAAAAAGGGAACGTGTAAAAAAGTAAAAAAAAGTGGAGGCTGTAAGTTTGTTATTTTCCACTGTTCTAAAATGAGTTGGAAGCCTATTTATTTAATGATTTAATTAATTATTTAATTTAATTAATTAATATTGCTATCTATTCTCCCATGGTGACTCGAGGCAGCTTACACTATGTAAATATATACTTACATATTTAAAACAAAAAATGATAAAAATAAAAAACAATAAAAACTTACAAAAATAATCAAATAAATTAGTTAAGGTACAATAGAACAATACCTGGAAAAAACAAAATAAAAATAAAAAAATCACTCCCCAACTCCCACCTACCCCACCCCGACGACAACAGATCACACCAGCCATTTGATGAGCTCCATCCTGCTCTAAGTTCCCCAGGCCCGCTGGCAGAACCAGGTCTTCAGAGCCTTCCGGAAGAGAGTTAGAGCAGGGCCCGTTCTAATATCTGGGGGTATGATGTTCCAGAGAGAGGGAGCCACCACAGAGAAGGCCCTTCTTCTGGGTCCCACCGGGTGTATTTCCCTCAGGGATGGGACCCGCAGCATTTCCTGCCTCCTCGCTCTAATGGGTCGGATAGATGTGACCAGCAAGAGATGTTCCCTCAGATAACCAATGCTAGTTTCCCCATTCAGAAATTCTAGTTTTCCTTTATTTTTTTTTTTAATTTTCCTTTGTATTTTATATTTCGAGAAGCTATTTTAGAAAAGGTCCAAATCATAAATAACCCCCCCCCCCGAGGCAAACCAGGAGCAAACTGCCCAATTCCAACATCTATAGCTTGCTTTTACAGTATGTAGACCCAATCATTTGCTTTCAGTAAACGTTGCCCTCTTCCAGTAATTCACATCACATAGTATGAACATATATGATATGAGTAAAGGGTTTCCTGCCCAAGCAGGGGGTTGGACTAGAAGACCTCCAAGGTCCTTTCCCACCTCGTTATTCTATTCACACCAGAATTCCTTGGTTCCTTTCCAATGCTCTTATTTTTATTCCGCCTTTATTCGATGTTTAAATTGTGAATGCTGCCAGTCGAGGCATTGTGTATCAAATACTTGGCAGCATTAATTCCTGGGCATCAGCCCTGGATTCTTTTTTTTCTTCTTTTTTCCTTTTTTTTTTTCCCTTTTGGGAAAATTCCAACGTCAGAATTAAGAGTCAGAGCTGAGACACTGAAACCAAAACAGACTCGAAACTGAAAGCAAGAGGGGGAGAAAAAAAAGAAGACAAGACTGTTCTAAATATGGACACGGAAGTAATGTCTCAGTCTCCTTCAGATGTTTTCATGCAGTCCCTGCTGTGAAACGCTTTTCTTACTTGCATGCTCTTTTGAAGAATGTGAAAAAAAAGCAGGAGGAAAAAAGGCAGCATGCCAAGAATTAATTTGAAATGCCCTGAAACACAGTGAGGGCCGCAGTTCTTTAAATATTACTGAAGTCCAGCTTAGCCTTGGCCAGCTGTGTTCCCTCTCCTGCCTCCTTACTACACCCAAAAACGACAGCTTAACCCCTACTTTAAAAGGGCCTTTAGAGTAAGTCAGGACAAGAAATAGTGGATGGAAACTAATCAAGGAGTGAAGCAACCTAGAATTAAGGAGGAATTTCCTGACTGTGAGAACAATTAACCAGTGGAACAGCTTGCCCCCAGAAGTTGTGGGTGCTTCATCACTGGAGGTTTTTAAGAAGAGACTTGGACTTGTCCGAAGAGTTTTCTTCTTGAGCAAGGGGTTGGACTAGAAGACCTCAAAAAGGTCCCTTCCAACTCTATTATTCTCTCCCTTCCCCCCCCCCCCGAAGTTTTTTGTTTATTCTGCTCTATAGACATCAGTACATAGACAGTGTTGTACCTAAGCATCATAGTGCCAACAAACAGCAACAGCATTCATCATACCTGTTACATTTATCAAACTGAAATGATTCTAATGTTAATACACATTTGTATCATATTATAACCCTTCATTGTTTAATTATTCAATAGTTCAATACATTCTTCTAATGCCAATCACCATATTATTTAAACAGACATGATAATTTCATTATTCCATTTCTTTTCTTTTTTTTGAGGGGGAGAATATCTCTTGGCAAGCAGTGTGGTTCCAGGTTTTTAAATTTCAATACAAACATGACCATAGTTACATCAATTCTGTTATTCTCTTATTCTTCCTATTTCTCCGTTGCAAGAGCTTCTAAGAGCCGCAGGAGGCTCCAGTTTAAAGTAATGGGCTTGGTTTGCTCAGATTCTGGGGTCACCTGAGTTACCCCACAAAACATGAATCATTTCTTTTAAAAAAAAAAAATATCAAGATACATTTTTAACTACATAACAGGTGGGATTCAAAATTTTTAACCGGTTCTGTGGGCATGGCTTAGTTGGTTGGTGTGGCTTGTTGGTCATGTGACTGGGTGGGCATGGCTTGTTGGTCATGTTATTGGCTGGGTGTGGCACATCGAGGCAGCATCTCGTCTCCTGGCCTTTCATGACTGTGGGAATGCTGCAACAGTCGTAAGTGTGAAAAATGGTCATAAGTCACTTTTTTCAGTGCCATTGTAACTTTAAATGGTCCCTCCACACAAGCAAAGTACCAGCAAAGGAGGGGAAAAAAACTCCAGAAAAGTTCTTGAGACAGGAAGTCTAGTCCTGCCAAGAATGTAATAAGGGTTAATATAAGCAACACCAGAATGTTTCCTTCCTGCCTTCCTTACAGGATTAGGCCAGTAATTTCCTCTAACAACCGGTTCTCCAAACTGCTTAGGATGTTAACAACCGGTTCTAGAGAATAGGTGTGAACTGGTAGAAACCCACCTTTGTATAAATGGCAATTTTTAAATGTTGCCATTTATTATAACTTGATTCAAAGCAACTAATTATTTCTTAACTTTGCCTTAGTGCTTTCATTTAAGTCTGTCAGAACTTTGAACCGTCGCTAAGTGACTGGGCATTAGTCAAGGACTGCCTGTAGTCTAGGCTGCAGTCTGGATTTAGAAATAGAGGTAATGCTTGACTTATAACCATTCTCCTTAGTGACCATCTGAGGTCACAACAGCCCCGGAAAAAGTGACTTATAACCACTGCAGCATCCCCGTGGTCACAGAAACAGGATTTGGAGACTTGGCAACTGGAATGCACTTATGACAGTTGCACAGTCCCGAATTATCCAGAGTTTTTGCAGCATTAATTCAGCACCAGAAAAATAAACACAGATGGCTGATGCTTCATCTAACATCTTTATAAACATATTAAATAGATTTTACAAACCAGTTGTAGATTTCTCCAACATGGAGCAAACTCAGAAACATCTTGCAAGTAACTTCAGCAGGCAGGCAAGCAAATTAGTTTCAATTTCAATAGACAGACTCAGAGCTTCAACATAGCTTCAGAGCTGCAGAGCTTAATATAGAGCCACACCTAGGCTACTTCTAGTTTCAGTTTCCAAACTGTCTTCATTGGCTGACTTTGTTGCTATGCCTATTCATTGGCTGACGTTGTTACCAAGCTCTATTCCAGTTCATGAATATACATACTCTTGACATGGGTGTCACGTGATCAGCATTTGTAACCTTCGCTCTGGCTTCCAACAAGCAAAGTGTCAATTCATATTTTGAGTAGCTGCCTGACACAAAATTAATGGGGGAAGCCAGATTGGTTTAATAACCATATAGTTCACTTAACAACTGATTTGCTTACCTGCGGCAAGAAGGTCATAAGATTAACATAACTCACTTGAGAGTTCTGGTGATTGCTAGCAGTTCGATTCTCACCAGGCTCAAGGTTGACTCAGCCTTCCATCCTTCCGAGGTTGTTAAAATGAAGACCCAGATTGTTGGGGTAAAGAGGCTGACTCTGTAAACCACTCTGGCTGTAAAGCACTGTGAAGTGGTATGTAAGTCTAAGCGCTATTGCTATGGATAGATGGATGGATGGATAGATAGACAGACAGGCAGGCAGAGGGACAGATGTATATATAGAGAGAGCCATGGTGGCACAGTGATTAGAATGCAGTATTCCAAGCTAACTCTGCCAGCAGTTCGATTCTGACCGGCTGAAGGTTGACTCAGCCTTCCGTCCTTCCGAGGTCGATAAGATGAGGAGCCAGATTGTTGGGAGCAAGTGGCTGACTCTGTAAACCGTTTAGGGCTGCAAAGCACTATGGAGCAGTATATAAATCTAAGCACTATTACCATGCTATGCTTTGCTATGGATGAATGGATGGGCACAGACAGACAGACAGACAGACAGACAGACAGACAGACAGACAGACAGATGATATAGAACTCTGGTGGAGCAATGGTTAGAATGAAGTATTGGAGGCTAACTCTGCCATCTGCTAGCAATTCGATCCTGACTGGCTGAAGGTTGTTCACTCACCTTCCATCCTTCCTAGGTGGGTAAAATGAGGACCCGGATTTTGCAGGGACAAGAGGCTGTCTCTATAAACCACTCAAAGAGAGGCTTGAAGCACTGTGAAGCGGTGTAGTCTAAGTGCTATTGCCTTGCTTAGCAACAGAAACTTTGGACTCCATTGTAGTCATAAGTTGAGGACTACATTTACATTGTTCTGTTGCTTTCTCTTTGGTAGGATTACTATGGAATCACATTCCCTGCTCCTGCGAACCTGACCAGCAGAGATGGAGCCCTTGCTAACAACCCTTACTCAGGTGAGGCAATGCTCAGGTATGGCTGTGGATCTCCAGTATCCATGCCAGGCTGTCTGTTGCTTGATTGTGGCATTGCGATGGCTACCACAGTGGGGGAGTCCGTAGCTTTCTATGTCTTTTCTGTCAACTTCCAAGAAGACCAAACATTCAGGATCATATCGACACCATCTCCAGGACTCTTGCACACCTGGTTGGACACAACGTTGTTCATCATCTGGACTGTCTAAGGCCCCTCGTGTTCTCCTTGTACACACACTTTCTGTTGAACCTCCCAGAGTGCAGAGCAGGGGTGTCCAACCTTGATAACTTTAAGGCTTGTGGACTTCATACTCCCAGTTGGTTGATTGGAGGATTCTGGGAATTGAGATCCACAGGTCTTAAAAGTTGCGAAGTTTGGAGACCCCTGTTCTAAACGCTTAGAGATGTGATGAATAACACCAAGCACAAAATGGTGAAAAACTCATTTGGTATACTGGTGGAAGACTTGAAATAGTATTGCTGGCTGGGCTTCCCATACAAGAAGCTTCTTCAGCTCTGACCAGATGGTGGTGAAGGGAAGGATTGATACTCCTTGCAGACAGCTGGTCATTTGCATCCTTTTAGAGGGTCATTGAGACCGACTGGAGGTTTATTTGTGTCCTCAGGGTGACTTGAAAGGTGTAAATGGTTCCTGAAGCTTGCAATTTTTCTCTGGAAATCCATTCCTATTCCCACACCATTCAAAGGGTATCCATCCCAAATTGGATAGCTAAAAGTCTGTAGAGATTCTCGGTCATCCAGGTCATGGTTGTCCCAAAGGGGCTTTTTCGGGAGTTTCAACAACCCACTAAATGGATGCAAATGACCAGCTGTTTGCAAGGAGTATAAATCCTTCTATTCTTCACAATCCAGTCAGAACTAAAGAAGCTTCTTGTATGGGAAGCAAGACATCTTCCAAGAAAAAATGAGAAATTCCAGTTGCCTCCTGAAAAAAGCACCTTTGGGACAACTCACTTAGCAATGAAATTCTGTTCCTGATTGCAGTCGTAAGTCCAGAATCACAGACAACTGGACATTTGCATCCTTTTAGAGAGTCGTTGAGGCCACTTGGAGGTTTATCTGTGTCCTTGGGGTCACCTGAGTATTGCAAATGGGTGTGGAGCCTTCTTGGAAATGTTGAAACATCCTTTAGGAAACAGCTCATCAACACAGTCCTTTCAGCAATTCCAAGAAGGCTCCACACCCATTTGCACCACTCAGGTGACCCTGAGAACACAGACAAAGCTCCAAGTGGCCTCAATGACCCTCTAAAAGGATGCAAATGACCAGCTTTTTGCAAGGAACATAAATCCTTCCCTTCCCCACCATCCAATCAGAGCTGGAGAAGTTTCTGGGGTGAGAAGTGAAACGTCTTCAAAGAAAAACCAGAAAGTCCAGTTGCCTTTTGAGGAAAAAGAAGCGGCTTTGGGACAACCTGTTCAGCTGTCACAAAGAGGAATCACCATCATGTCCATCCCTGAACCTCTGCTTTGTTACTTCCTCCTTCCTGTCTAGGTGATATTGCAAAATTTGGCCGCGGAGACTCAGCTTCGCCCGTGCCCGCCACCACCCTTGCCCAGGCTCAGCAGAACCAGACCCAGGCCCATCACACGGCTCAACAAGCCTTCCTCAACCCCACGTTGCCACCTGGCTACAGCTACACTGGCTTACCATACTACGCCGGCGTGCCAGGAGTACCCAGCGCTTTCCAGTACGGCCCCACCATGTTTGTAAGTCTCTGTCCTGAAGGGTGGTTGAGCATGGGCTGGGATTCTCCCACAGTTGTTGCATCTGAGTGGCCCTTGGTGCTCTCTTAGCTTGGTTGTAGTCTATCAGGCGGTTTTATTACCCAGTTGGGGAACATCATCACTGTGAGGAGGAGGAGGAGGGGAAGGAAGAGGGAGAGGAGGAGGAGGGGGAGGAAGAGAACTGGGGAGTCCTAGATGCTCTCAGTGCCTGGTTGTTTTCTGGCAGACAATTCATGACCCAACTAGAGGACATCATCATGTGAAGGGGAGGAGGAAGACTGTGCGTGCTTGATGCTCTTTGAGCTTGGTTGTTTTCTTGCAGACGTTTCATGACCCAACTAGGGAACATCGTCAGGGCTAGAAGGGAGAGGAGAAACCCAAGAATGTACAGAGGTCTCTTGCAATGGGGTCCCCAGAGGGCCCCCAAGCTCTGACCTTTCTCCCTTTACCTTCCTCCAGGTTCCTCCAGCCTCGGCCAAGCAGCACAGCGTGACCTTGAACGCTGCTTCCACGCCCTTCCAGCAGGCTGGCAGCTATGGCCAGCACAGTTATGGAGCAGGTGACAGTTCTGGCGGAGGAGGAGCTGGGTGGGGTGGGGCTCATTCTCCATCTTTGGGCAGGAGAGAAGGACCATTGCAAACTTGGCTCAGGGGAGGGCACAGGAGGAGGGGAAGGTTCACTTAACAACCATGTGACTAATGTAAGAACTGCAACGATTCGGTGAACAAACAGGAGAAGAAATCATAAAAACGGAGCCAAACTCACTTAATGAATCTCTCGCTTAACAATGTAAATATTGAGCTCCCTTGTGGTCGTAAGGCGAGGACTGACTGTACCGGTTTGATATCCAGGTTTTTTTTTAGTTTAGTTCTCTGTTTATTGGCCAAGTGGGATTGGACACACAAGGAATTTGTCTTGGTGCAAATGCTCTCAGGGTACATAAAAGAAAGGATACATTTGTCAAGAGTCAAGAATCATCAGGTATAACACTTAATGATAGTCATAGGGTGCAATAAACAATCAAATAACAAATCAGGACTTCCAGTGACGAGATATGGACGAATGGAGGTGCTGAAGCTTGCTCTGGGTTTCACACTATCTCCTCTTGCTGTTGGAGTGACCCTTAGGGGTGTATGCATCTTGTAGAGAAGCATGCCAGTGTGGGGAGACTCGAGTCGTGGTGTGGAGAAGGCAATACTCATCACAACTTAGAGAGACCCTGTAGAGACCAACATCAAGAGACTCAGTAATGGTGGTCCTGAAGTCTGGATCATTACATACAAGAGGAAGCGAGTGAGTGACAGACTGTAGTGAACGAAGAGTGCGGGTGAAAGAATTTGCGATCCTGATTGAGCATTGAATATTGGAGAACCTTAATCAGAGTGAAGAAGACTACTTCACTATAAACAACCGCGATGCCATCACTCTCAGTGATG
>BHFT01002916.1:0-38671 GCA_004320025.1 Laticauda laticaudata
CGGATGCATCGCGTTAATCAACGGATGACAAGTGTTTTTCTCTGTTTTACATCCTCTTTTCATCCGTTGGTATAGTGTGACAGGGGCTTAAAACATATGATTCAAAAAAGCAAGAGCAGTCAGGAATAAAAAAAAAGCATGAAACAATATCAAACCACCAGGGCTTCACCAACTTCCCATGTCTAAGTAAGCAGTCAGGTCTTCATCATTTTCTGGAAAGGTTCAATCTTTCTCAGGTGGTTAGATGTACCAGAGGGTAGGAACTAAAACCAAAAAGTACAATTCTGGGGTTCTACCTGTTGGCATTCTTTAATTGATAAGACCCAAAGCATGCCTTCTCTATCTAATACAGATAGTCCTTGCTCTTCAACCACAATTGGAATAAGAATTCCCATTGCTAAGCAAAATGGTTGTTAAGCAAGCCCTGTCTGATTTTACTACCTTTTAACCATGATTGGAAAACATGAAAGGGGTACAGATAATCTGTTTCCTCCAGGTTCTTTACCACTGTAGTCAACCACAGCCTAGCTTGCAGGGAAAGACTGAAGATGGGATTCAGTACCAGAGCATTCAAAAATGACTGCATCTAGTTTTGGTCACCACATTACAAAAAAGATGTTAAGACTTTGGAAAAAGTGCAAAGAAGAGGAACTAAGATGATTAAAGGTCTGGAGACAAAAACATATGAAGAACAGTTGCAGGAGTTGAGTTTTGCAAATCTAGAGAAAAAAAAGGACTAAGGGGGCACATGATATCAATATTCCAGTATTTGAGAGGCTGCCACAAAGAGAAGGGGGTCAACTTATTTTCTGAAGCACTAGAGGGCAGGACAAGAAACAGTTAGTATGGAAACTAATCAAGGGAGAAGCAACCTAGAATCAAGAAGAAACTTCAAAACAGTGAGGACAATTAACCAGTGGTACAGGTTGCCTACTGGAGGCTTTTAAGAAGGGACTGGACAGTCACTGGTATCGTGACTGGACATATTTAAGAAGGGACTGGACAACCACTTGAGCAGTGGGCTTGGCTAAAAGACACCAGAACCCTTTCTAGCTCTATTCTGATTGACCAGAAAGTGGTCCATCTGTGGCAGGAGAGTGATGGTATTTTACCCTAATTCGGATCATGTCACCACTGGTCCAGTAGGAAGACCTGGTCCAAAGTGTAACCATAATTATGCATGACCCTCAATTATGTGATTCAGATCTGTAGCTTCTGTCAGGACTATGAACTCCTAAGCTACCTCCAACTCCATGAAGAAGATAGGTTAAAGTCCACCAAACTATAATCTTAGGATGCCAATTCAACCACAAAATGAAGCAGTATAAAAGGGGTATAAAAGTAACTGTCAGGCGGAGCTCCATTCAAAATCCAGGAAAGAAATACTTAGACTCTTTATTTTAGAGAAAAGATATCTTTTACTGAAAATGAAGTGGTAGCAACCAAAGAATTCTGAATCTGAGAAATTAGGCGNTATGATCATGTGGGCATCTTCAGGTGATGATGAGGCCTCTGTCCGTTGACCTTGGCATATTTTGATAAGGGGTTGCAGTTGCGCAGAGAGAAGAAAGCTAAGCGAGAAATAGAAACCTAACTCTAGCTTATGCTCCCCCCTCCCATTTATACAACAGATGAATGTAATACCTCCAGCTCTCTTCCCCAACTTATTCCTATCTCCCCTCTTCCCCCCTCCCGTTACGTATGGCAGTCGAAAAGATGCAAAGCAATAGCAGAAGATCTTGAAGGCTGACAGTAACAATCTCTAGAGTCTAAGAGGATCTCACACCATCACCTGGAAGGCAGCACTCATGGAAGCTATCCCAGATAACTATAGTTACTTCTCTGTTCCTGCCAGATATAGTATTCAGCCAGTTCCGACAGTTTCTGGAGAACCAGTTTGGAGAACCAGTAAATACCACCTCTGCCTGGCGCTGCCCCATCTAGTCTCTGCCTCTGAGGCCCAGCTGATTGGCTGGGTCTTCTATTGTTGCCCTGCACAAGAGAACGGAACTGGAAAACTGATTAGTGGAGTGGGGAGGGAATGGGATTTTGCAATAACTTTCCTCCTGGACCGGGGAGAGAATGGAGATTTTACAATAGGCTTCCCCTGACCCGCCCACCAAGCCATGCCACATCCACCAAGCCATACAATGTCCATAGAACCAGTGGTAAAAAAATGTGAATACCACCACTGGTTCCTGTCTTGAGATCTTGACTGATGCCACATCTGTATCCCAGCCAGACACATTTGGAAGAGGGGAGTCCCTCTCTTCATGCCCAGCTTGGTAATATACTATATTCCAGAGTTTAATGATGTTCTCAACTGAACTGCTCTACAGATTACTGGAAAATTCTTCAAGATCAGATGGCATGGTCAATCAGATGGCATGGTCAATAAAATGGCAACTTCAAATCTCAGCAAATAAATGCTCAGTCTTACATATTGGCAGAAAAAATCAGAAATTAAAATACAAGCTAAATATTCAAGACCTTGTTGAGGATCCAAACTTTGTCAAGGACCTTGGAGTACTCATTTCAAATGATCTAAGTGCTAGACCCAACTGTAACTACATAGCCAAAAAGGCATTAAGAGTTGTTAATTTAATCCTACGTAGCTTCTTCTCTGGTAATATCACAAACACTACTAACTAGAGCATAAAAACATTTGCCTAGACCTATACTTGAATACCACCTCATCAGTCTGGAATCCATATCAGTATCTGATATTAACACAATTGAAAACAGTCCAGAAATATTTTGCAAGAAGACTTCTCTGCTCCTCTACTCATTGCAGAATACCTTATGCCACCAGACTTGAAATTCTAGATCTAGAAACCTAGAACTACACCGCCTCTGCCAATCTAAATATAGTATACAATTTTTATTATTATTATTTATTTTGATTTGTCAATCGCTTACAAGATAATAGGTATAAGTATATAACATAGTTATGAATACATTAAATGGGAACATATGAGAAAAATAAAAGAAACAATAGGACAGGGACGGTAGGCACTTGGTGCGCTTTATGCATGCCCCCTACAGACCTCTTAGGAAAGGGTGAAAGTCAATCATAGACAGTCTAAGGTTAAAGTTTTTGGGGTTTGGAGAGAAACCACAGGTCAGAGGGAGTATTCCAGACACTGACCACTCTGCTGCTGAAGTCGTATTTTCTGCAGTCAAGTTGGTGCAGTTAATGTTGTAGTTTCTATCTATTGTGTGCTCTTGTGTTGTCATGGTTGAAGCTGAAATATTCATTGACAGGTAAGTCATTGCAATATAAGATTTTATATACCATACTTAGATCAGACCGACGACGGAGAGTAATCTAGGTTTTCTACTATTTTTTTTTACTATTTTCTATATTTTTCTACTATTTTTCTACTAGGTTTTCTAGAATTTCAAGTCTAGTGGCATAAGGTATTCTACAATGAGTAGAGGAGTGGAGAACTCTCTTGTGAAATATTTCTGGACTTTCTCACCTGTGCTAATATCAGATACGTAATGTGGGTTCCAGACTGATGAGCTGTATTCGAGTATTGGTCGAGCAAATGTTTGTATGTTCCAGTTAGTAGTGTGATATTACCAGAGAAAAAGCTATGTAGGATTAGGTTAACAACTCTTAATGCCTTTTGGTGATGTAGTTACAGTTGGTCTAGCACTTAGATCATTAGAGATGAGTATTCCAAGGTCCTTGACAGAGCTTAGATCATCAACAAGGTCTTGATTATTCAGCTTGATATTTCTATTTCATGATTTTTTTTTCCAATATGTAAGACAGAACATTTATTTGTTCAGATTTGAAGTTGTCATTTGTTTGACCATTCTGATAGTCAAGATCTTTTTGAAAGGTAGCAGGTCTGTGGTATTGAACAGCTTTCCATCATCAGCAAAGAGAACGCAGTTGCTCTTAATATGATCACAGAGGTCATTCATGTAGAGATGAAGAGAGTTGGTCTAGAACACTGCCTGGGGGATCCCACTATTGACAGGTACAGAAATAGGACAGTCCAATTTTGACATTTGTTGTCTGTTTTACAGGAATGCTTCTATCCAGTTATGCAGTTGTCCAGAGATACCATAAGATTTTAGTTTTAGGAGTAGTTTGTCGTGCACCACTGAATCAAAGGCTTTACAGAAGTCTATGTAGATTGCGTCTATTGCTTTGCCCTGATCGAGTGCTGTAGTCCATATGTTTTGCAGTGTAAGAGTTTCAGATTACAGGATAGTTTTTTTTCTGAAACCAATTGTTTTAGAGAGTAGGTTGTTGTCTGTAAGTGGAGTATAATGGATTGAGTTAATAATTGATTCCATGACTTTACAGGTGATGCAGCCATAAGGCATTGGTCTGTAATTTTCAACTCAGCGGGGCTCTCCCTTTTTAATGTGATGACCCTGGCTTGTGACCGTAGTTTTGCAAGGCAGCTGGTCCTGAAATTTTTTTCAAAAATTTGCTTAGAGGTTCTTCTATGGCAGTGGATAGCTTTTTAAGAAATAGGCAGATATTCCATCCGGTCCAATAGATATGGATTTTTAGATTGCATAGTGTTTTTTTCAGCATTGTCTTCTGTAAAATCGATATGTATTAGATCATTGTAGTTTTCTGTGGTTCGCAGGAAATACTGGGCATGATCCATTGCTGTTTACAAATACTGAGCGGAAGAATGTGTTAAAGATGTTGCTTTAATGGTGTCATCATTGAAGTCTTTACCCTTAGGTCTATCAGGGGAAGATGGACCTGAGTCTTTTAGTTTGTTGTTCACAAAATTGTGAAAAGCTGGGTGGAATTTGCATAGAAGGTTTTCCTCTTGTTTAATGTGATAATTGTGCATTCAGTCTTTATCTGGTGGCAAAAAATTTGTGTCGGCTTTTGAAATTGGCAGCGTGACCAGATTTGTTTTTCCACAGAGTGATCTCTTTTTGGATTGAAGTTTCCTTATTGCTATTGGTAATCTTTTTTTTTTGTTGTTTTGGAGTTGTTGTTGTACATATAGTTTGGTGACTCTTTTGTCAAGTAAAAATATGTTGTAATGGTCTTCAACAGTATTGCATCCAGTGAATAGAGATTGCCAATCAAGGATGAGAGATCGTTGTCTATAAGATCATAGTTGCCTTTTTTGAAGTTATGATTGGGATTATGTCATTGTGATGATTTTTGTGTGGGTGTACGTTGAGACAAAAGTCAATCATATTGTGGTCACTGTTTGGAAAAGGGTTTCTTTACTTTGTATTTCTGTAAGTTAAATTCAAACTATATTCAAAAATCATACATTACAATGTCCTACCTGCAAATGAATACTCAGCTTCAATCATAACAATACAAAAGCACACAATAGATACAAACTCAAGGTTAACCACACAAACCTGACTGCAGAAAATACGATTTCAGCAACGAGTGGTCAATGGTGGAATACTCTACCTGACTCTGTAGTTTCTTCCCCAAACACCAAAAAACTTTAACATTAGACTGTCTATTATTGATCTCACCCCCTTCCTAAGAGCCTGTAGGGATGTGCATGGGTGTATAATCGTGCCTACTGTCCCTGTCCTTATGGTCTTTTATTTTTCTTATAAGTATCTATCTCAATGCATTCAAAACTATATTTATTCTTATACCTGTATCTTGTAAGCGATTGACAAATCAAATAAATACTAAATACTAAATCTTGAGGAACCCACATGAATCGAAACCAAGAGCCTCTCTGAGGGAGATGGGTAGTTAAGAAATAGGAACTATAAATATAAATAAATAAAAAACATCTGAAATAGTCAGTTAAACTGGGCCTCACTCTGGTGTGACACAGAATTTTAGACTAAAGAAACTTTTGTTCTGAATCAGCAGTTTTCTTCTTATGTTTTCATATGAGAAGTGAGAAATGGATCTTTCGCCCTTATTTACCACAGCTGAATGTTTAAAGCCAGGTAACTCTGCCCCATTGAAATAAACAGACCTTATGTTCACTTACTCATATGAGTGGGAATTGTTAGCAAGATGTCTGGGGTAGCAGATCTCTTGACAGCCAATTAATTATACTGATAAAGATGGCATACAAATTCTAGAAAGGTTTCCTCCTTCCATAAATCTCTTCCAGAATTAAATTTTACACTCTGTTGTCCTGAAAATAATCTCCTCCAGGTCATTAAACAAACAAATGAAGTAAGTTAATGGCTGGTGTGTTATTTTAAAACCTAGAAAGAGCTCCAGCTGTATCACCATGCATACCATATCAAGTGCAATGTTTGTTTCTTGGATGCAATATGAAGTGTGATTAATTCACCAGAGTGCCATAGAGATCTCTCTGCATGAGCCGGATTAATTCCATAACCCACAGATGGCCATTATGGACTGTGCCGAGGTGATGGGGAAATAAACATAAGTGTCAGTCTATTTATTTATTTTAAAAACTGTAGACTTAATTTTTTAAAAAAATTTAACTCTTTAAGAATATTCTGATATGCAACGCATAAAATTGCATACATCCAGTCTGGAGCTCTGTATGCATTCCAATATCCCTAGGAAAGATAGACGTGACCTTCCCTATGTGACTGCACAAAAAACATTGGAAATAAATAATGGCTGCTAAATCACACAGAGACAAGTTTATTTTCTCAATCTTAGCAACTTTAAGATATATGGATTTCAATTCCTAGAATTCTCCACCAGGCATTGCATTCACCCATGTTGATTGGGGAATTCTGGGAGTTGACGTCCATACATACATCTTCAGCAGCCATCACTGAACTACATTGCAAAAATCTGCAGATAATAAGAATTGGTAATTAAGTTTTATCAAACAATTGTCAGTTCAGTATAGAATTCCAGTTTCAATTTGATCTAGAAACCTTGCTAGCAATAATATCATCAAAATCAAGCTCATCAATATGTTGTAAAAGATAAGGAGAATTGAAGTATTTTGTAGACTCTTCCACCTGGTACTTGGTCCCCTCTGTTCTCCTTTGATATTTGATATCTGGAAGAGAGACTGGTCACTTCCATAATCTGGTAGATTTCCTGATGATTGGTTCTTCAGAATGGACATGAAGTTGGTCAGGAGGTGGGCTTTGGAGAAAGGTTCATTAATGTCCTATTGGGGACCATACACGATAATTCATCATCAGAGAAAAAACTAGCAAATACAACATTTTAAAGATGTTTAGAATTAGCTTTGGTTTCTTTTCTTTTTTAAAAAAATAGTATTTTTAACACCTTATTTTGTGTCATTGTAACCCCTTTGGAGAATGGATGATTGTCCAAATTCTGTGACTCCAGAAGATTAGTTAATTAAGATTATTTGAACATAATCAAACAAATAATCAATTTGAGTTTAAACAATTTCCATACCCACCCATCTCACAAGAAGTGACTCTGGCAGCATACAACAACCAGATAAAAACAACAGTTAAAATACAATCATTATAAAAATATAAAACCAATATTATTAAAAATGGAAATGTGTTAAAATTGTCAGTCATAAAGAAGACAAGGCTGCTGCCGTCATAAAAAGTAGCCTTCATATTGACTTCTATCAACCACAAAAAGTTTTAAAGGCAAAGAAAGTTCATTGCCCAAAAAGAATGAAAAGAGAAAAAAAAATACCGATTATTTTAACATACTCAAACACACAAAGATAAGGAAAGCAAGCTAGCAAATACTGGGTGACAATCACTGTGCATTGTATTATTCGTAATATACAATGATTGCTGTGAAGTTTTTGCCTGCTTAGTTTGCACTTTCTTGCTATTGTGAATGAGATTTGAAGAATTAATGGGTGCTGAAATCTTAACCCTCAACATGACAAAGTATTTTTTTTGTCAATCAAGACAAACAATTCCCTATGCTTTCAGTGGGAGCAATGTCCTTTGAGCTCTGGGATTGCATAGGATTGGAATCTACAGGAAAGGAGAGAATATGAGATCTATAGATGAGAATAAAATATGTCATAGAGAACAATGGATAGGGTTTCAGTGCTTTTTTCATCTCAGTGTAGTTCACTGATATTCTTTCTGATTGCAGTGACCATGGAACCTATGGTTTTAAATTCACATCAAGGGTGCCATTTGATGCTTTAAAATGTACTGGAATTAACTTGATTTTTCACTGCTGGGATGAAAGATCAAAAATACTTGGAAATTGGACTTGGTATTCCTTTAAAAAGAAATAGAAATATCATCGGAATCCCAGCAGCATTGTTTTTATGTACAGGGAGCTTGACATATGACCAAATTTAGTCCAAAATTGCCATTGCAAGACAGTTGTTATGTGAGTTTGATCCATTTTACAACTTTTCTTGGCATGTGTCATGCCTCTGTTGGAGACTGACTCTGAGGGAGAGGAGGAACAGCCGACAGAGAGTAGAAGTGTGGTTCTGGAGGTTGTGGAGGAGGCTGGCTGAGCAGTCAGAGGAAGACCCAGGCCCATCCCTTCTCATCCTAGGGCATGCAGGGAGGAGAGGATAAGGGAGAGACATAATGGCATGGTCTATGGGGGAGGAAAGGCGTTGATCCCCTTCAAGGGCTGCAGAACTGGTTAAAAGGATAGACATGTGTATGGGCCAGTGTTAGAAACAAAGCATGGAAATATCTCTAGGTCTGTCGTTCCTCTCTGAGTTTGGTGTCCTTCCCATTGTGTGTTCTGATATCTGTGGACGTCTTCAAGGATTTATTTCACCTGGTTCCCTTAATTGCTTCAGTGTGGTTTGTGTTGTTTTTAGTCTTTATAATTTATAGGCATTTTTAATTTAAACAGCATTTCCTCCTTTTTGTAACTGCTTGTAGGGGAGTATTTTTGTCTCCAGTCAAGGATATTTGGAGCTTTGAAGCAAAGTGAAGGAATAAAAGGGGCTTCACCTGTTTTTATTTTGTATCACCCTTGGTCATCTCAGCATGGTTGTTAAATGAATCACGCCGGTTGTTTAGTGACATGGTTACTATATACTCGCATATAAGCCGGACTTGAGAGCATTTATTTTTCCAGGCGTCCAAATTGGGCGGTGCGGCTTAGGTACACCGCATAAATCTGGCTGCCCGACTTCGCGGTGATGAGAGCCAAGACTCTCATCGCTTCACAGGCAGGCGGCTTCACGCAATAGAGAGCCAGAACTCTCATCGCTTTCACGGGCAGTGGTTCAATGCGATGAGAGGCAAGACTCTATCGCGCGAAGCGCTTGCCGCGAAGGTGATGAGAGTCTTGGCTCTCATTGCGCGAAGCCGCTGCCCGTGAAGGCGAATGAGAGTCTTGGCCTCGATCACGCGAAGGTCGGGCAGCCAGATTTATTCGCGTATAAGCCGACCCCCAAATTTGGGAAAAAAAAAAGCGTTCACCATGGTATTTGGGGGTCGGCTTATATGCGAGTTTTTTCAAAAATCCTCATTTTGAGGCAGTTTTTAAAGGGTCGGCTTATATGCGAGATCGGCTTATATGCGAGTATATACGGTAAGTGAATGTGGCTTCCCCGTTGACTTTGCTTGTCAGAAGGTTGCAAAAGGGGATCACATGACCCCAGGACCCTGCAACCATCATAAGTACATGCCAGTTGCCAGGCATTCAAATTGTGATCACGTGACCATGGGGGATGCTGCAATGGTCATAAGTGTGAAAAATTGTCATAAATCATTTTTTTCTTATACCTTCAAATAGTCACTTAATGAATTGTTGTATGTTGTATTCATATAAGCATGTCACATATGTGAATTCCATAATAGCATGAACTCATTCCAAACCAGATACCTTTCATATAGAAAGACTTCTCTTCTTCATCCCTCCCTTTCAGGAAGGTTACAGAATTGGACAAACATGATTTTCCATCAACAGAAGTTGGGGTCTCAGTTTGAATAGTTACATCCATGGGTGGGCTTCTACAGATTTGCCCGGGTTCAGGCGGACCCATTGCTAATGTTATGGAAGGTTTAGTGAACTGCCAAATCCCACCCTTGGCTGACCCCATCCACCCTGCTCCTCCCCTCCCCACTCTTCCCAGTAGTCTCCACATGGCCCATTTTGGATGCGAGATAAGTGCAGGGCCCGCGCAGAGGCTCAGGGAAGGGGGAAAATGGGCTCCCAGAAGTTGCAGAAATGTGTCTGTTTCTGGCCTCCAGAGAGCCTCTAGAGCCCAGGGGAGGCAATTTCTGCCTTCCTAGAGGCTTGAGGAAAGCCTCTGGAGTCTGGAGAGGGTGAAAAATGGGCCTCCCGGAAGTTCTGGATGCCTGGAAATGGGCCTGCTTCCAGCCTCCAGAGGGCCTCCGGAGCCCGGGGAAGCAATTTTCGCCTTCCCAGAGGTTTGAGAAAAGCCTCCGGAGCCTGGGGATGGCAAAAACGCCCCCCTCACCATGGTGCAGGAGACTGACTAGGCCAGACCACCATGGGCACGGCCACCCAGCAACCGAGTAGAGAACCCGTTGCTGAAATTTTTGAAGGTTACATCCTTCCCACTGTTAGATAACATTACTCAAACATTTTCTGTTGGCATTTTTACTTATTGTACCAACTCGATTCAAGATCTAGTTTTTTGTATTATAAAAAATAATAGGGTTTCTTTCCACTTCTGTTTCCACTTGACAAAGAACTGGGGGTAGAAGTGGAGAGGAAGATCTTTTCCTTTTTCCTTTTGTGATTATTTCGAAAATGTACAGGAAGGATGATAATTTTGTTAAAATTAGGGTGGGAAATCTGACGGAGAAACTTGCATTTTGTTGTTAGAACCTGCCTATTTTCTCGCATCCTACAAGTCTGTAACATAAAACTTTGCCCACAAAACAGAATATAATTCCAAAGCTACCTATTTTAAAAGAGAAAGAACAGTGAAATTATTCTTTAGCATTGTTGGACTATCATGGCATTATAGATGGCAGTACCAGGGAACTGATTTTTCACACATACCCCACTTCCTTCGCTGCTTTATACTTTTTTTCTACTGCAGCAGATTTATTTTTAAAAATAATTATAATGATATATTCTGCCACCCACATAGCTAATAGCAAAAATGCCAAAAAATCATCTCTTTGCCATCCTCTATAATTTAGGGAGCAGGTTATTTGGTTATTTGGTTAGGACACCCAAAGTCCTTTTTTTGCCCATTGTCCTGACATGGACCATTGGATATGTGTCTGGTTCTGAAATTGCCAATTTTAACTGGTTTTTTCCCCCTTTCTCCCTTTGTAGTTGGGGGTGTATTTTCTTGAAAGAACGCTTATGAATCTTTGCAACACATGTTCCAAGGCACAGAAATTCTCCAATAAAGAAGGGGGAAAACAGACCCAAACAGATTGAGTAATTTATAATTATGCTTAATTGGTTCCTCTGTACATTTGGTTATTTTATCCAGAGTTGAAACTCTAAAACGGGTTTCTGCTGCTCTAAAAAGCCATTAAATGAATAATCGCACATTTTCTCACGATGTGTCATTTACATTTCACATAAACACTACAGCAATCAACATTTGACTGTCTGATGTCCAATCAAAGACAAAAAAGAGGATTTTTGTGAGGATCTAACCCTTACAATTTTTTTATTGTACAGTCATTGTGGAATTGCAGTTATCTCTTGGAACAGAGTTTCCTAATATCATGACCTAACTAAGTTTCATTTAGTGCATCTATTGAGGTAAAACCATGTTAATAATAAACAGTATTTCTCAAATGTAAATTGTATCTTCTACTTCAGGATAGCCTCTGTAACAGTTTCTAAAAGAATATTACCATATCCATGTATATTTTTTGTTGCAGCTGAAAATATTGAATTGCATCTCAATCAATGGGTTTGTAAAACAGGTGCTTGCACTCTGCACCAAACAATAAACAGTCCCACCAAAATTCATCCTAATGATCCCCTAATGTTGTCTTTGTAGCTAAATTATGGTTCAAAGTGTGACATGCAATGTCATAAAACTGAACAGACTAACTTGAGTGTCAATTAATCAAGAATGAATGCATAGTCATCATCATCCCAGTAAGCACTGCTAGGGTTAATGTGTAGTCAGTGGCAAGAAATAAGGGCAGAAAGACCATCAGAGCTGTAATAAGGCATGATCCAAGCCACAATTCATGATATAAAAACAACAGTTACAGTAAGCATAGTGGGCCTTAGGTAAACTTGGATACTTAGACTCAGAAGTAAAAAGGAATGACTGCAATGCAGTCTATGTGGGAGTGCCCTTAAGGACCACCCAAAAACTGAAGTTAATGCAAAATGCAAAAACTGGGGTAATACAATATTGGCACCTAAAATTAATATTTCAGGAGTTGCATTGGTTGTCAATCCTACATGGTTCTGGCTTTAGCTATCTCCAAGCTGACTGCCTTAAACAGCAGGAGTAATGGGTGGGATTCTACCAGTTTGGCTGAACCAGTAGCTCTAAAGATCATCTAGGAGCAAACTGGTTCACTCCAATGATCAGCTGCCGGGCCCACTTGCCCACCCTGACTCCATACTGACCTTTATTTCTTGCTTTTGAAGCTCTGCTGCATCGCATGGCACAGTGGATTGCCGGGAGACACAGGGAGAGTGCAGGAGTGCAGGACAAGGTCAATAGGAAAGCCTCTGTGTGCACATAAAGCACATGCTTGATGCCCATGTTCGGAAAGTACACCCACAAAGCAACCCTCTCTGAACTGGTTGTAAAACAATTTGAATCCCACCACTGAGGAGTAAGGCCAACTCATGACCTAAATATATCCCAATAATGATGTCTCTTGATTCTTTCATTGCTTAACTGACAATAAGCAATGTCAGTTAAGCAATGTCAGTTACTTAACTGACAGTAACACTCGTAAAGTGCTGAAGATGAAATAAGGTATTAAAAATAGTTTCTTTAAAAAATATATAGTTTTTGTCAGAGAAATACTTTAATAGCTGACCAGCTGCTGTAGGGTTGTAGGCCAAGATGATGAACTGAGGATGAGTCAGCATGTGCATTACTACTTTAAGAAGTTGTCTATATAAGGGAGGCCAACATCTGACGACGGAGGATGGGGATCTGTCCTGAACGCGAGACGCGGAGCACAGCGGGTGAGGAGAGAAATCTCAGACGAACAACAGAATGGCTGGGATACAACGCATACCGCCGCACCCTTTGTTAATCCAACGAGGAAGACTGGGGATTCGTATGCAGACCGCTTCGCAGATGTATCCTGGGAGAGCAATGAGAATGGAGGAACATCTCAGAAACACACGCAAAAGAAGCCGTTTTTCCTAACGCACTGCGGACGCGACCAATTTAAAATGGCAAAAGCCGCTGGCGAAGGCCGCGGAGATCGTTAAATCAGCTAATGCCCCTGGGTCCGAACTCACAGAAACTCGCTAAGAACGCACTAGCGGCACCAACGGTGTCAAAACCCTCCTAAGACGGCAAAATGTAATTCTCCGGAGAGACGCAGAAAAGAAGGTGAGACGGTAGTTTGATTTTCGTAGCCGCTTCTGACAGAATAGGGGGAGAGTGGCGAATTCTTAACCTCGATGAGGCTATGAGAGACCGAGGTGATATTGGGGACTAAGGCGACTCAACAGCGCAAATATGTTTTTAAGCTACTGAACAAGCCTAAAATAACCTTAGTTTGAGGCGCTATCGGCGGAAGCCACAGCCGCTGAAGCCGCGATAAAAATCGGGCGTTACCATGAGACAGATGAACACAAGCAGGGATGAAACAAAAAACCGCGTGCCACGAGAAAGGAAACAATCTCCCCGTTGACCACCTCACTGCACGAAGACTATGGGCGAGACCGTCCGAGTCAGAAGCGACGGAGACGATGAGGTCCACCGCGACGTATGCCGGCAAGAAGAGCGCTGAAAAGATAATTTTGGCTGGGAATGCGTCTGGCTGGGAGGAAGTTCACCCGAGAGCGGAATGCAGGTTTTCTCGATGGCCATCTGGCGCGAAGTTTGCAAGAAATGGGGGCAACATGCGAGAAAGTGCAGGAACAGAACTGCAGCCCGACGAGACGCACCATTCCCCCACAATCGAGCCAAAGCCCGAGCGGCGAAGCCGAGAGAAAGTGGCCACGAACAGCAGAACCGCAAACAGCGAAGAATCCCAACATCAAAACTGTACAATAGGGAGCGCTAAGACGGAAAGCGGAAGAAAGTCAACGTAACAGTAAAATTTGAAGGAAAGCCCTGCGACAATGGAGGTGGGACTCGGGATCTTTCCTGTCCCATGGTCTGCGTGGAACACCATAAAACAACTAGTTCCTGATATCCGAACCGATCAGAACTAAAAAAGGGCAGCGGCTAACACTCAAGGACTTACCAGGGAAACCGAATAATGGTAGTTGCATGGGCCAATTCAAAGTCTCGTACAAAACAGCAATGTCGAGGTACTTCCGTTGAACCACAGTCCGCCGAGATAGGCCGAGCGCTCCTGGGCATCGAATGGTTTTCGCGCCTTTGGGCATCGGATGACCGGGATAGACCGAGTGTAGCACAACGACTGGGGAGGAAGACTCTAATCTCCGGGAATTCCAAGACGTTGTTCGACGGCTCACTTTGGCAAGTACGGGGAAAAACCCTAATTTCTTTTCAGTACTAGACCACAGGTAAAGCCCCTAAAAGACTAAAAGCCAGCGGAGTTTCCGTTTTGCCTTTAAAGCAAAGATTGAGAAGAGCTAAAATAAACTAGTAGCTCAGGGGGTGCCTAGAGCCTGTGGACCATGCCAATGGGAAACGCCGAGTAGTCCACACCTATCTAAGCTGATGGGTTCCAAATTTCGATCCTGTGGGTGACTACAAAGGCTACTGGAACCACGCACTACAACCAGAGCGCATACCCGGTGGCAGTAGTCCAGCAACTTTGCTTACAATTCCCTGGGGGTGGAAAAATGTTTGCAAAACTCGACCTGGCACAAGCTTATCCACAAACTCCCATGTAGACCCCCCGAAAAACAGCAAGAGGCACGAGACCATAGTTACACACAGGGGCATTCAGATGTTAAGAGACTCCAATTTGGGAAAGTCAGTGTGGCACCAGCGTTTTTTCAAAGCCTCAATGGACGCTCCCTAAACGTGCATACAGGAGTCATACGCGTACTTCGATCGACGTCTATAAACTCATTAGCCAAAAAAAAACGAAAACCACTTAAACAGACACTTTAAAAAGGTACTAACCTCCAAGTTCAGGGAAAGCTGGACTTAAAGTAAAAAAAGAAAAAGTGCTGCCTGGCTAAAAAGAGGCGTCGAATTTCTGGGCCTATTTAAATAGACGGAGAAGGTTACACCCACCGAAAAGAAACTAAAGCCATAAATAACCGCACCAGAACCAAAGAACAAAAAGCGAGTTTACAAGCATTGCTTGGGTCTAATAAATTTTTATAAATATGTTTTCCTACCTAATAAGGGCCAAGCAATGCAGAACGCGCTCCAGCCGGTTACTGGACCAAAAAAAAAAAACCCCAATTTTTTTGGAAAAACCCTTGGGGGGGGGGGCATCAAAGAAAAAAAGCCTTTCAAACAATACAAAAGATTGCTAACTCTCAAACACCGTTCTCATCCAATTTAGCGACACGCAACATTGAGCGTGACTGCGACGCGTCACCGTTTGGAGTCGGAGCCCATCCTGAGCCACCAACTTTTCCGGACGGAAGAGAGGCCCCGTCGCATACTACTCAAAAACTCTGTCAAAAGCCGAGTGGAACTACAGCCAACTGGGACAGAGAGGCCTTAGCAATTGTCGGCTGGAGTAAAGCGTTCATGAATACCTGTACGGGCGGGTTTTTTCAAATTGTCACAGACCAGCAAACCGGCACCTTGGAATTTTGGCGGCGAAACAAGCCACACCAGAAACATCCTGTTCACCATAAAGAATGACTAATGGTGGTCGCAGTTTCTAGAAGCCTATTCATACACCCTAAATACACGCGCCGGGGAAACAAATTTCCCATGCGGACAGCTTTGAGCAAGAGACATCCACTGCAGCAACGGCAGAAAGACCCCGGCAAAGCCAAACAGAATGACTGCCCTCACCAGATAGAGATCCCTGCCCCGATCTACCCATTCCGCGAATGATGTCACCAGAGCCACGGAAAAGACACCACTGACTGCCCACTACTTAATGGGTAGTAGAGGCTGGCCGGAAAAATTAAAACCGAGACTTTTAAACCTTTCCGGACCAGAACAAACTGAACCTCTCTAATAGAGAAGGGGAGCCTACTGTGGGGTTGAGTGGGTAGTTATCCCAAACAAAATTGCAACACAAGGTTCTGAGCATGCTGCATGAGGGAACCCGGGAATGTTAAAAATGAAAAGCCTTGCAAGGAGCTATGTCTGGTTGCCGGGCCTTGGACAAGGGAATTGAAGTATTGGGTCACCTCGTGCAACAAATGCCAAGAGAGTCAGCCCCATCTCCTCCAAAAGACCTATAAGCGGACTCGCGGACAACTCTTAACGCGGGACACCTGGTCGCGGATCATATCGATTTCGCGGGGCTACCAAGGGCACACCCACTTCTCTGATTGTCTGTGGGACAACGCATACTCGAATTGGCTAGACATCACTTATGCCAATCAACCGCACACACAGAACATGGTAATAAGGGAACTAGACAAACTTTTATGCAACCCACGGCCTACCAGTCGTCGCTCGTACACGGACCTCAAACTAACCAGCCTACTATTCCGAGACAATACCTAGCCACCTGGGTCATAAGAACATGCCCTCACCCAGCGCCGGCCCATCCCGCGGCAAACGGTAGGGCTGAAAAAGAAATGGTCAGGTTTTACCAAGGGAAGGGCTTGGGAAAGGATGGACACTGGGGACCGTCCAAAGGCAAAATAAACCGGGCTACTCACCTCCAACATATAACACCAAGTAACCACACCAACAAAACCCCCATCAGTAACTACTGAACACTGGCGAGAAAAGCTCAGATCCAGCTAGAAATCGCTACATTCCAACATTTCACACGCAGAAAACCCCCTGACCTCCTCTACACGATCAGGAAGTTTTAAATTGGCGATTTGGGGTATATGCGAAGCATTTTAACGGGAAGGAAGCGCCATTATGGGTCCAGGACAAATCACAGAACGCTAAAGGCCCCAAATCATACCGATTAACGGTAGACCGATGGCAAGGGAGTGGAAGCGGCACATTGAACTCAGCTCCGGTCGCCGAAATTTAGCAAAGGAACGATAAACACCAACAAACCAATTCACTAAAACGACGAATTTTCAAACCAATAGAGTGGGGGGGAAACATCGAAAAAATAATATAAAGACCGTATTAAAAAACGATAGCCGAAAAAACAATCCAATCAAAAGAGCAAAATGGAGACTCACTGTTTGGAGAAATTGCGAGAAGAATCCACTGAAAGAGGCCCAGCCAAGCGGGCTCAACCCTGCCGCGGAGGAAACCGGGAGGGAGCGCGAAGTCGCCGGCACTCAAAGCAACTCCAGGCGGCGGCAATGATGAAGGCCTCACCCTTCCAGACGGTTCCCAGACGAGAAGCACAGAGGAAACAGCAGCACACCATCCGAACGGTCGAAGACACGCACACAATGAAAACCGCGCAGAGTGAGCGAGTCCAGAAGAAGCCCACATACTTTACGTAGACTATGGTGCACGACGTAGGACCAAAACTAAGAGGGGAGGGTGTTCTGTATGCAAATAACCGGTTTCAAATAAATACATTCTGATTGGATACTGAGAACTGACAGCCCGCGGAGAAGGGCAAAATCAAACAATTGTGCATTGCTGCAAGCCGGCCGGAAAAAGTATAAAGAGCCCGGCGCGGCTGAGCCACAATTCCTGTTCCTATTCTACATCCTGGCTTAAAATAAAGACTTTGCTGTTGGAACCCGGTCTACCTCGTGTTTTTCCGGACAAAACACTTCCTCCTCATGTTCTATCTCCATTGTAGTTCTCGGTGCAGAGTAATGAAGATTGCTTGCTTGCCTGGTATGTGCCTATCACATGTATGTACTGTATGGATATAGCACTCTTCTATATAAACTACTGTTAAAAGACAAAGCCTCTATGTGCTGTGTTGTGCTCCTGGGTTGTCTCACAATAGTAGTCACACTGCAAACACTTCTAAGCCATCTGTAGGCCATCTCTACTCCTAAACTATCTCCATTATAATGGAGAAATTTCTATGGAGATTCTCATTCATCCAGGTCATGGCTGTCCCAAAGGTGCTTTTTCAAAAAACAACTGGATTTTGTTTTTCCTTCAAGACATTTTGCTTCTCATCCAAGATGTTTCTTCAGTTCTAACTGAATGGTGGAGGATGGAAGGATTTATATTCCTTGCAGCCATCTGCTCATTAGCACTTTTTCTGAGAGTTGTTGAGGTCACCTGAAAGTTTATCTGTGCCCTCAGGGTCACCCAAATAGCACAAATGGGTTTGGAGCCTTCTTGGAACTGCTGAGAGGACTGTGTTGTAAACAGGAGATAAGCGGAGTCATATCCCTGCTGCTCTTAATGTCTTAATGTGCATGGCTGCTTTGACCACAGAGAGGGGGAGAAATATACTTGTAGATTTCCAAGATTGAAGTGATGTCACCATAAAGTAGAATTGGGTAATCTGAATATGCTTCCTGCCTGGACCACTTCACAAAACTGACACCAGTCTTGCAAGTCTGAAAGTATATTTGCTCCTCCCCTCATCACCTTTACTGCCCAAGAAACTAGGGAAAGTCCTGTTTGAGACATTTACCATGCCCACATTTGTGGATTAAGCTGCCTCTGGCCAAACATTGCTTGGGCTGCAGCTCTGTTCAGTTTCAATCAGGGTGATTGCCACATATTATCACACACTGTTTGTCACATTAAGCAGTGCTGAGCAGTTTCTGAGTGCTTTTAGTGATATGGCTCACCATGTGGGTCTACTGATCCTAACATGCAGTGTTATATGCTTCCCCTGCTTGTTTTCAAACACTGATCTTGATCCTGCTTCCAAATCTACATCATTTCTTCAAACTGTATCCTTACGCTTTCTGCAATTTCCTACTTTTTTGAATAGGGGATGGGAGTGTAGAAGAGTTGCATCCAAATTACCACATTGCTACTGTTAGGAATATAAGTCACCTAACAGGTATTTGGGTTAGAAATATATAAACCAGGATAGACATTTTAATACTGTCTCTTTAAGGGAATGCAAAAGCATGCAATTGGGTGTGGTTTCTCAAACGGCCATAAGATGGAGCCAGAAACCTGGTTTGTCTTCGTCTGAGTCTCAGAAGGGAGTGTATCTTTGTTTCCTTCTGTTGGAAAGTATTGCTGTTGCTCCATTTTTCTTAATTGACTGATATTTACTGGATTTAATGTAAGTCTGATACTGAACTGTTTTTGACACTGGACTTTGATATTTGGATTTTCCCTGGATTGCAAGACTGACTGATTTACTTGTGAATGACTTTGGATTGCCAATTTGGACTTTGCTTAAACCTTTCTGGAAGTAAAAACCTACATTTACTGTACAGTGCATCTGTGTGCTCTGTGTGTATTATTCAAACACTTCTCTCAAATATGTCTCCCTGTATGCGCTCATTCTCCTAATGGAGAATTACCTCAACAGCTACTACTGCTTTGTTGTAGTGGTTGTTTGTCTTCTTTGGGTCACCATTTGCTGCTGATTATATGTCAAGCAATACCTGTTACCAGGTAGTGTACAGGTTATGATGTTTGAATCATCAAGAAAAATGATGCCATTACATATTTACAATTTTACAAGCAATTGCATATTTATGAAGTCTGATGCAAACATATGTTTGTTGTCATTATTCATTATTCTAAAGTTATTCTCATGAGCTTTAAAAATTGCTTAACCAGGTCCAATTATTCCAAGTTTACATGCTTTAAGTTATTAAAGAATTGGAGGGCAGATTCTTTTTCCCTAGGAAAATGAAAATTAAAGCCACACTCAAAGTGGTAAACTCACCAGCATTCATATTGGCCACTAGGGGAAGTTATAGAAATAATAGCAAATAAATTCATTCTCATAGCTTCCTAAAGAGATTCCTCCCCCCACATTTTTTGTAAATTAACTGTCCTTTGGAGACCCTAAGGAGAAGACCAAAAGCCAGAAATTTAATGGATTGGGGAAAAAAATTCTGTCTGCACAGAGGACAGAAATGCTCTTCCAGCAGGGAGAATGGAGAATTGTTATTAAAGCATTTTACTCACATTTAGATGATTCACATGGAAACATGCCATAAGGACAAGGTAACAGCTGTTAGCAGAGACATTTGTTATATCACAGTGTCAAAGGATGCACAATGGCAGGTGTAGGGGGGAAAGAGAAAAGCTGTTGCGAAAGAGAATGAAAGGTGTGGGGGGACATGCAGAGGTTTTGAGCTCTGTTAAGGCTGGGGGGCTTTCTCTATTGTTTGATTGTTTGCTCATAATGCATTTGAGGTTGCTAGTTTTCTGCTGCTAAGTAATGACAACAGCTTTTGGGAACAAAGCTCCCCATATAAGTGGCAGAGAAGAAGCAGAATGAGCTGGCGAGAGTCTTGCATCAGTCTGATTTTCTGAAACAGCATACAATAGTCAGCCATTCCACAGTGTGGAAGTCATTCCAGGATGGATATGGCAGGCAGTTATTGTTTCACAGGGAAATTGTTTCTGTGTCCTGGCATTGATTCAGTGTTTAATTGCATGTGGAGAATGGTATTTGTTAGGGCTATGCAGAAAGTGGGACAAGTTGTTCCACATGCAAAGGAACTCTCTTTATCTTCTAGGAGAAACATCTCCCTAGAGTTCTTCAGTGATGGAGATAAGAACATGCTTTCACTAAGCAGAATGTCTCTTATGGTAACAGAGGTGGCCAAACCAAAACCCTCAAAGAGACAAGGAGACAACTACGTAATATAGAGTTGTGCAAATTAGAACATAACATGATTGCACATAATACAGTGGTGGGATTCCAAATAGTTTCTTACTGGTTCTATGAGAGCGTGCGCAGGACTCACAGGTCACCAATGGTGTCAGCTGGTCAGCGGAGCTGATTTTTAGCTCAACTGAGGCGTGGCAATTTACTCTGCTTCACTTATCAGCTGACAAGGGAATATAGGACAGGGAACAGCAGAGGCAGTAGGGTGGCCCCAGCCAGAGGTCGTATTTGCCAGTTCTCCAAACTACTCAAAATTTCCGCTACCGTTATGCCAGAAACGGTCCAAGCCAGATGAATACCACCTCTGATGTAATTGCAAAACTGTTTATTGCAACATAATAGACATCAATAAAGTAAGAATGGTGAAATGAGAGTAGCAATTCAGAGGTAATGGCTCACAAGTTAAACAAAGGCTGAGCTTTTTGAATAAAATTGCTGTTGCTGTGTTAGTTTCTCTGTTACCTCCCAGTAACAGAGATCTTATTTCTCAATGAGGTTCTTCTCTCTTTATCAATATTCCTAAATTATTATTTGGTTTTGCTGGCAGTTTACATTCTCTGAGAAAGTAGATTAAGAACATGGATTAGAGAAGGGAGTCACTTTAGTTGCCTGAGCTAACACAAACTTTCTCCTTTCCAAATGTAGCACACTGCTGGTGCTCATAGGTTTGACATGGACACATTGAGGCCTTAAAATACAATAGAATAACAAAATTGAAAGGTACATTGTAGGTCATCTAATCCAACCCCCTGCTCAAGCAGGAGACCCTATAGCATTTCTGACAGATGTCAGTCTCTTCTTGAAAGCTTCTAGTGGTGAAACTCCCACAACCTCTGAAGGCAAGTTGTTCAATTGATTGATTGTTCTCACTATCAGAAGAAAATGTCTCATTTTTAGGTTGAATCTGATTCTAGCCTTGTATATGTGTATGGTAGAAAATACTTTTGTTTGGATGAAAGAAGCAGGAATGCCACAGTGGCGCAGTGGTTAAAATGAGGTATTGCAAGCTACTTCTGCTGATTGCTGCCTGCCTGCAATTTGGCAGTTTGAATCTCACCAGGCTCAAGGTTGTCTCAGCCTTCCATTCTTCCAAGATTGGTAAAATGAGGACCCAGATGGTTGGGGGCAATATGTTGACTGTAAACTGCTTAGAGAGAGCTGTAAAGCACTGTGAAGTGGTGTATAAGTGTAAGTGCTAATTGATATTTGTGTGGGCATGCTTCTCCAGAAGATACCAGGTGGTTTACCAAAATGATGTATCTTTGAGTAGTTGCTTTGTGCCAGGTACTTTGTCTTGCTCAATCAAAGCACATTTTAAGAGGTAGAACTTATCATCAAGAATCAAATCATGGCTTGTTTACTCCACTGGACTTGTGAAAAGAATTGCCTTTTCTCCAAGCTAGGTGAATGCAGGCAGATAGGACATGAGTCAAGCTGCTGTGGAAAGGAGGTTAATCCATTTATTTCCCAATAACAAAAAGCTCTCTTTCTCTCTCCCTCTCTCTCTCTTTCTCTTTCTCCCTCCCTCCCTCCCTCCCTCCCTCCCACCCATGTTTGTTCTAGTCTATTGCATGACTCTGCTCAAAGATCAATCTTAATTGTCCTTCCTAGCTTGTCCTTTGTTGTGTAGATGGTGTTTGGGCCGTCTATTTGTGAGCATGGGGAGCTGTGACTGGACAGGTTCTTTGTCTGGTTAATTACTGTTGCCCAGGTAATCCATTTTGGTTCTTGGTTTTACAATTGCCAGTTGATAACTTAAGGGGAGGTACAGTTCAGCAATCTATTGTTGCAATGCATCTCCCAAAGTTTGCAATCTATGGATTTGTGTTAATGGTTAAGGAACAGCTGAGACAGTGAGAGAAATAAAGTTAATTTGGAATAAAGAACCTCATCTGTTTATAAAAATAAAATACTTTCCACTATTCCATGGAATCTTAATACTGCTGCTCACTATTGGTCACCAGAGGACACTGCTTTCTCCTTCTTGGGTAACTCCCATTTGAATGGAGATGAATAGGTGAGACAGACAACTATTTATCTTCTGGACAGACAGATGTTTTTAGTCTATGAGAGAATTTTTTTGCCAGGGCTGCCAGCATTCCTAATAAAGGAATCTTTTGAGTTCACATCAGAGGGTCTGTTGTGTTTGGGGAACTGGGTCAGAACAATAAGTTTGTTTTTATCTCAGTTTTAGCTAACAAACAATAAGTTTGTTTTTATCTCAGTTTTAGCTGATTGGCTGAGACCTTTCTTCTTTAATAGTTGACTGAGTGTTTGTTGGTTCTTACAGAAAGCTACTGACTCACAGGCCAACAATGACCTGGTACTTTTAACAGTGAAAATCATCCCCATTCCATCCTTATCCTATTTTAAATGTGACAGTAGCAGTGAATAACTCATTTCTCAGAAACTTTACTTTGGTGTCATGCATAGCTAGCTGCAGTAATGGACAAGAGCACAGAAATTCAGTCTCAGACCCACTAAAGTGAGGAATCATTGGCACATAGAAGAACAGAAATAGGTTCTCTGAACAGAAATAGCCTAGTGGGGTGGGTGGGAAAGGGTGAAATGTGGATTTTGTGAACCAGAAAATTAAATTATCAGAACAGAAAAGAAAAGGGGAAAAAATAACAACAAAATGTGGCCCTGTCAATACAGGTAGTCCTCAACTTCTGAACACAATTGAGCCCAAAATTTATGTTGCTAAGTGAAACAGCTGTCAAGTTGTTTTGTTCCATTTTGCTGCATTTTACAACTTTCTTGCCACTGTTGTTAAACAAACCACTACAGCTGTTAAATTAGTCGCAGGGTCGTTAAGTGAGTCTGGTTTCCCCCATTGACTTTGCTTATCAGAAGGTCGCAAAAAGTGATCACATGACACCAGGACACTGCAATCGTCATAAATATGAGCCAGATACCAAGTGGCTGAATTTTGATCACATGACCAGGGGAGGCAGCAATGGTTAAAAGTGTGAAAAACAGTCATACCCCACTTTTTCAGTACCATTGTATGGTCACTAAATGGACTGTTGTAAGTCAAATACTACCTGTATACATTATGGCTGTTTTCACCCATAATTTCAGCAGCAGCAAAATACATTAGCTGATAATAGACATGATCAGTTTCATCCAGAGCCTGCTTCTAGGGACTACATGAAAAACTAAGTCAATAAAAGCAACTCAGTGTAAATCCTGCACAAGTGATAGATGTATTTAATGTTCAATAGGGAAGGAAAGGCACTGAATGAGTGTTAACCTTGCCACCCTGAACCCATCTTACTCCTTTGCCAGGATGTTATCCTGTATCCCTCAATCAGTGAGATTTCCATGGAAGTGACAGGGAGAGGTTTTTTCCCCACTCATGCCATCACTGCTGAACATCTAATCTTTTGTCTAAATATATTTATTCATGTTGTAGGGCTGTAGTATTATTATTATCCTTCCCTTGTTCTGTTCTGTTCTATTCTATTTTCTGTTCCATTCTATTCTATTCCTAATTATGCTCAGCAGGATGAAGGTAATTATGAAGGTAATTGAATCTTCCCTTTCACCCTAGGCATATTGGTTATTTATAAAAAAAACTTCCAGTCTTTGGGTATCTTGAACTGGGAATAAATATAAGTGAGGAAATCCTTTAGCATTTATGTTACAATCAAATTACATATTAACAGATAATTAGAGTTGGAAGGATCTTATAGGTCATCTAGTCCAACCCCCCTCCCACCACTGCCCAAGCAGGAGACCCTACACATTTCTGACAAATGGCAGTCCAATCTCTTCTTGAAAGCCTCCAGTGATGAAGCTCCCACACCTGCTGTTTGATTGGTTAATTGTTCTCACTGTCAGAAAATTTCTCCTTATTTCCAGGTTAAATCTCTCCTTGTTCAGTTTCCATCCATTATTCCTTGTCTAGGCTACAGGTGCTTTAGAAAATAGCTTGACCCCTTCCTCCCTGTGGCAGCCCCTCAAATATTGGAAGACTGCTATCATGTCTCCCCTGGTCCTTCTCTTCACTTGACTGTTCTGAACTGCAATCTCTCTATTCCAATTGGGGGTAATTACCCCCCCCCCAATCAGACAAGATTATTCAACAGGGGAGATAATTTGGGCATATTTGAGAACTAATTGAGTAATTTGAAAATATTTGTTTACTTATTTATTTATTAAATATGTTTGTCACCCATATCACCACAAGATGACTCTTGTTTATGAGTCAAGACAGTTGTGTAAAACAACAGAGTCTGCTTTTAGTTTTTGTTTGTTTTTTGGGAGAATTGGTTTTTTATGGAGGGAATGACCTTATTTGAGATCAGGAAAACAGCTGAGCTGGGTCAACTATTTTAAGAACTACTCTATGTTTTAAAACCCTTGATTTAAATAAACTTAGCTTCAGCACTTTCATGGTCAAGCCATAGATTTGAGGAGTACTTAACTTGATCTTTGATGAGGACTTCTTGGATGCTATTAATTAGGATCTCAAGTCATTAATAGTTACTCAAGACATCTATGGTAAAGTACTCAACCCAAGTAGTACATTCATGATTGCAATCATACATGATTACTATTGCTGTCACACTTAACAATTTTGGTCATTCCAACCCTGTTCTATGTAAGGCTTTGTATCTAAACAACTGTGAATGTTTCCCTTTTTGGTACGGCCTTGATTATAAAAAATAAAATAAATAAATAAATGTGAAATTGAAAGACTTGAATAGCAGGAAAAACTCACCATCTGGAAGGCACCCTGTCCCTGAGTACAATTTTCATTCTAGGAGGGAAATACAGAAATTATATTTAAAGCACTATTGTGCCGAAAATGTTCCAAAATCTGTCTGTTAATTCCATAAAAATATAATATTTCCAAAAGATTTATTCTCCTGCAAAAACAGCCCCTGTGTTTCTATTTTATTCTCAGGGTACTTTGGAACTGATTTCTAATGTATTTTAGAACTGTTATTTATCTTTGGGGAAATGGAATGGCAAGAAGTACTGTTATTTTTTTCTCCTCCATGGAAATTAAACTGAAGTATGAGAAATCAGGGAGGCTGAATACTATAACAAAGATGATTGTGTAGTGAAAGATAGGACATCCACATAGTGTTGGAACTTAATTTTGGAACTCTGCACTACATTTATGACAATTTCATTGACATTATCTTCTCTTCAGAAAAAAAGTGAGAAAGATACTTTTTACCATCAAATTAAGGAGGGAAGGAGGGAGGGAGGGAAGGAGGGAGGGAAGGAAAAAACACAGTACATTGTTTACTCATAATAGGAACCCAATTTCATAATATAACAATTTGCATGAAAACTACATTAAGTTGAATGCCAAGTCAATGAGCAGCTGTGTACATCAACCTCAATCTACAGGCAAATTCCACTCATCCTTTCATTTTTAAAACAGAAAATGAAGCGCGACCATTACCTGTTCAGTTTCTTTTCCTTTTCAAAAGTAAAATTTAATGCTTAATTTATGTGTTCCTAGGCACTGACCAACTCCAAAATAACTCTAGTAGCTCACAGTTAATAAAATATAATTATTTATATTAATCCCACAAAAGTGGCATTAATATATATAAATAAATAAATAAAATTTAAAATAAAATAAAATATGAATTTTATTAAATATAAAAAACACAAGATAAATAAAGAAAAAATGAAAATAAAGAAAAAATGGCAACTCCTGCCAAAATGTATACAAATTCATCCTGTAAGGGGCATCCAGCCAACTTAGCCCAAGCCTTGGAGAACAGCTACTGAATGTCTTTAAATCCCTCTCAAATATCATCAAGGTGGGAGCCATCTGGATCTCCAAGGGCATCTTATTCCTCTGCCAGGTGCCGTGACTGAGAAGCCACATTTCAGAAGTCCCAAAAGAGGACATTATTTAATTGAAGGGCCTCATAGTGAAACAGCCATGTCAGATCATATCTGTCCCAGACATTAGCACTCATATCACAGTCATTGGTCAATCAGTGCTGTACATAAATGATCTTAACATGTGTTATTTTTTTTTGCAGCTCATGCTTAGAAAAAAGGAAGAATAATGCAGTGAAAATTCATTTAATGCAGCCAAACTGTTTTCATACATATATGGTACAATACAAGATCTGATTTAAATGTAGCTAATGAGCTGATTTCATATTATCTATCTAAATAGGCTCCCAGATAATCCAAGAAGCAGCATATTCATACCAGTGGCATATTTTTAAAAATCAATAGTGTAATATGGAAGTACTAACTCACAAATATGTTTTTTCATTTATTAAGAGTACATAAGTAGGCAAGATCTACTCAAAAGCAATCGATAGGATGTAACTATATTTGACAGTATGTTAAGTAAGTTTGCTTGCTGGTTTATATGTTTTGCTACAAAGCAAAGGGTCCAGCTATCTGAACCAACATTCAGGATTTTCATCTAGGGCAGGACTGTCAAACTCCCAACCCACGGGGCAGATGTGTCATGGGCTGGCCATGCCGCTACTCCATGGTGTTGCAAACAAATTTCAAGTATAGATAACTACCCGAGTTAATACAAGACACCAATGGTGGGATTCAATTTTTTTTTACTACTGGTCCTGTGGGCATGGCTTGGTGGGTGTGGCAGAGGAAGGATACTGTAAAATCTCCAGTCAGAGGTGGTATTTGCAGATTCTCTGAACTACCAGTTCTCCAGAACTTGTCAAAACCTGCTGAATACCACCTCTGCAAGAGGCCCATAAAAACTTTCCTGGGCCAAAACATTACATGCATTTCAGGCTCCCAACCTTGTCGATGTACACCTAGCTCATTGACAGCACCACAAGAATAAGAAATAATGCAACTCAATGACAGCAATTTCAAAAGAGTTTGCATAAAGGCTAGTAAATTTAGCGGCACTTGGATGGCAGCTGCATGTAGATTTAGTATTGAATTAACATGAAATGAAAATTTCAAGATATTGTGCAGGAAATTATTTACACATCACTCATTAACAATAAAAACATATTTTTTTAAATCAGCTCACTCAGCTGAAAATGTATCCTAAGCTGTCACTAAAATGTTGAATTGCTTAAGAAAGTAAGGCAGATTGAACTGTGAGCAGTGATAGCACTAGATGTAATTTGTACTTATTTTTTTCTTTTTTATATAAATGCACACATACACAGATAGCAACTCATTCAATCATTTGCTGTTCCCTTTTTCAACATGACACCCTTCAGATATGCAACTTCTGAAACTCTCAGTCCTAAAGTTATAGTCCCAAAGCATTTGGAAGATACTTGCTGGGAAATGTTTCATTATACTAGTTGCCCATACTCTTGTCTAAAATTCAGTATTAAACAACATAGGCATGTCAAACTTGATTTCATTGAGGGCCAAATCAGGGTTTGACCTTGGACAGGCAGAGTGGATATGGCCAGGTGGGTGTGGCCAGCTTGATGTCACTTGTGTCAGGGGCACCTGAGGTAGTCTAACCACTCGGCCAGAGAAAATGGGTTCCTGATCTCTGTTTTCAGCTGCAATGGCCTCTTTCCACTCTCTGCCAGCAAAAATGGAGCTTGGGAGGGCCACATGCAGCCCACCCCAGCTCCATTTTTGCTTGGAGAGGCACCATGGGCCAGTCCTTCATTGTTTCCAGGATGGGCCCATGGGCCAGATCTAAGCACCCCATGAGCCAGATCTGGTCCCCAGGCCTTGAGTTTGACACCCCTAGGATAACACATCTAAAATATTTTTTTCTTCATCAGGTACAATAAATTTAGGTTGAAGGCCTAAATCTACCTACCATCTACCTACAATCTAGCAAATTGCAAAGAATGATGTGCTATACTCCAAACTGTCGTACCATAAACTTCCATAAAAGGGACTTCCTGAAAGAAAGACCATTTTTGTTATAAGAAAACATCAATGTGTTACATGATCACTGAAGAAACTCAGAAAAATCCTAAACACTCAAAAGTAATCTACATGGAGTCAACCATTTAGTTTCTATAGCATTCAACCAGCTTCTTCCATAAGCAAGATATGGGGACAATAACTTGATCATGTCCTCTATCACAACTCCTTGTTGTGACAATCCACAATCAGCCTTGGGTTCCTGCTGGCTATTCACATATCATCGCAGAAACTTAATCAAACACTTTGTGCTAGTTTTGCTGATAAGAAATAGGTTGGAGCAAGGCATAATTTACTTTTTCATAGGAAATGTTCACAAAAGAAGAGAAAATGGGATCTGGGCTGGCATTAGGTGTGAAATTTTAAACCTCGAGAAGAAGGAGAGGGGGGAACTGGAAAACCAGGTCATAATGGCTGGAAACTATGATAGTTGTAGATAGCTTTGACTGTTGAAGAGGTATGATTTTAGTAAAGAATGATGTGGATTGGCAAACTTGAGTTGGATTAGGAAGGTTTTATAGCAATAGCATTTAGATTTATATACTGCTTCACAGTGCTTTACAGACCTCTCTAAGCAGTTTACAGAGTCAGCATATTTGTCCGCAACAATCTGGGCCCTCATTTTACCCACCTCGGAAGAATGGAAGGCTGAGTCAACCTTGAGCCTGGTGAAATTTGAACTGCCAAATTGCAGTCAGTTGGTAGACAGCAGAAGTAGCCTGCAGTACTGCACTTTAACTATTGCACCACCAAGGCTCAGATGTACTACTGAAGGCTTGTTAGTTGGAGAGTTATGTTCAAAAAGGAGCTCAGGAAGATTAACAAGAAGGGAAAGAAATTCGGCACATGGCCCTGGTCAGGATCAAGATTAATGGAAGACCCGAAATGTTACTTGTCACAGAAAAGTCAGGTGGCAGAAACTGGTCATCTGTATTTATAAGTCCTTCCGTCGGCTAGGTCACATCAGCCGACGGATGCAAAACGTATGTAAAAAGGACACAGCGGACGAGCAAATTTTCCATCCATTTTATCCACTCTCAAAAGTGCCCAAACCTTGGGTGCATAAGAAACAGAAGCGAAGGACCGGACCTGTGGGCCTAGAGGATGTTAGCTAGATGTAAAGCAGACGTGTCATGTCGGAAGCCGTAGCGGATGGGGAAAAGCGGATGAAGCAGATTGACACAGTCCGCGCGGTCTCTGGAGGAGAACAGGCAAAGCGGTACGCGTCAGCGAAGCAAGTGGATGCAGAGCGGGATGCCGAGTGGAGTGACAGCTTTGGAATGCATCACGGAAACGCCTATAGCGGGAATCGCTAGCAGATGCAAAGCATTCAACTGCGGCATTTGTGGGAGGATTGCATTGCGTTAGCCCCGCGGATATAAAGGGAAGCAGCTCGCAAGCAGGTCACCGATTCAGGAGGAAGACTGCTGCCAGACACATCTTCAGCAACAAAACCATGCCGGAATGAAGAAGGAAGCTGTGTACCGTACTCCTGCAGCCCTGGCGTACAAAGGACAGGACCCCATCCACCCCCTGGCGCGACTCTGCTTCTCTGGGTTCTGCCCTGCTGGATGCATAAATGGTTTAACCTGCTGGCTTCTGCTGGAGGCTGCTCTCTGCTTGTGTGGCTTCCTGTGCTTGGTGCTCGACTTGCTGCGATGAACTGGTGTCTTTCTGCCTGGTCGTTCTCCAAGGTGTGCTGGTGCTTCTGCGGTGCGATCTCTGATTGTGCTGCCTGGAATGCTGCTGCTGGTGCTGCTGGTGCTAGCTGGTGTATGCTGGTCCTGCCTGGTCCTGCTGTGCTGGTGCTGGTGCTGCTGGTGCTCGGGTTGCTGGTGGATGTGTGGTGGACCAGCCCCTAGAACACTCAAAACCTATTGATGAGCGGCTCCAGAAGGCCCTGCCAGAGGAGAAGAGGCATTGTCGCAGAAAAAGGGGGAAGAGGAGACAGTACATCCATTGCAAAACATGAGGAGAGGTGCCTCGAATGGCTGAGGGGAGAACGGGTACTCATGAGGAAGGGGAACAGGCCTCTATTGAGACACCAAGGCGGAAGCAGCAGGCGGCTGGGAAGAGAAGGCGGAAGCCTGGGCTAACACTCGGATGTCCCTCCTGAGTGGTGAAGCACATGCACCACCCTGGTACCGGGAACTGCACCTCCTAAAGACGTGGCCGAGGGCGACCAAGCCTCATGGACCGCGGGAGAACCTACTGGATGGCCAAGTGGCAGCTCTTGCGAGCTGGTGAAGATCCACCGACTGAGGAGCAGGCCCCTTCTGCTCATGCCTCTCCTCAGGCAGCCGCACAGAGAGCCAGTCCTCTTTTGGCAAGATCACTCCCTGTGCTCCAGGCAGGTATCTTGGAGCGCCCTCACGATGGAAGACCACCCTGCGACCAGCTGCACTCCCCCGTCCAGAGCAAATGGAGGACCCCTGGATCGGCAGTTGGAGCAAGAAGAGCCTTCGCCTGCCACCAGGAGATACCAAACCCCACACCACCACTCAGCTCCACACACACAGAAAGCAGGCATGAGAGCCAGACCGGAGAGGCAGAGGCCACCACTGATCCTCTTGGAGATCAGGGACACCAATCAAGAGTCGAAGCGTAGATCTCCTCTCTCAGCTGGTAACACTCTTGACATACCATCCCTCTAACAGAAAGCCCATGTCCTCCACCTACGTGATTCAAAGACCTCATGGAGAATGCCTCGAATCCCAGTAACCGGGTGATATATATGAGAGGCATTCACAGGTCTTCTGCACCACCCTCCTGGCCCAGCTGAACCTGCTCTGACCAGTCCAGGTCTGTCTCCTCCATCCCAGCGTGAGTCACAGTCCCTTCAAGGCTTTTCAACAGCCCCTCACCTACCAAGGCTAACAGATAACCAGGAGTTCCGAAGCAACAGGCAACCTTCCCATAAGCCAGGCACAGGTACAATCACACACCACAGGTGCCAACCGATGCACCGAATACCACAGATTGCCACACGATTGCCACCAACGCCACAGATGCCACCAGACGCCTCACCTCGCCACCTTGCAGATAGACAAGCCCCACTACATCCTCCTTCCTCCACCCACAGCAAGCCCGGCCTCAGAAGATCTTCGTCATTGGCCCTTGGCACTGGAAATCCCATATGTCATGGAGGAAGGGCCCTCTCAAACATCACGGGATGAGCAGCTCTCTGAGAGCTTCCCTCCACACACATTCCCCTGTTGTCCTCTCGCGGGCAGGCACCCCAATGGCGCCTCAGACCAGCACTCCAGCCACCTGGCCACCATCCAGACGTTTACCACTGGACCCTTACACCCCTGAGACCATTGCATGCCTCAGAGTGACTGAGAAGAGTTGCCAGAGACGGGTTGCTACCTTTGTTGACTTTTATCTTGCTTGGCCAGAACTTTACCTTGGTCATTTTGCTTTACAGGTTTGTTATTAATAAAAGGTTATATTTGCTTTCACACACTTGGTTCAGTTGTTTTAGTTAAAATAAAGTCTTGGTGGAAACTTTTAGAAATGGTTTTAAAGCCTTTGCATGCTGTGGGGATGGGTAAAGGATAGCGTGGGATGGGGCCAGGGGGAATACCTGGGTTGCAAATGGGTAATAGCTGTGGGGATGGGTAAGGATAGCAGTGGGGATAGATAAGCCTCCAGTGCAAGCATAGTGGGACTGTAATGCCCACCCTCCCAGGTGCACACCCATGGCCCTTTATGATCCCAATAACAATTTAACCTTCATCAACACATTTCAACATAAACACAACTCTTAACTTAAATGCCCTGTGTCATTGTTAGGGCCACTCAACAATACATGGCACAATCTCATCCAGTGTGATGAGACAGGCTCAAGGAGCATCCATGAAGCATCTACCATCCTGTCCTTGCCACTCCACTCTCTAGCTGGGAATTGCACGCAGTGTTTCAGGAGTTGCGTGCTTCTTCCCTTCACGTGAAGCTCTGCTTGGGGCCTGGCACATCCACAATGTCTATCAGGCTTTACTCCTTGTCTCCATTCACCAGGCCTCCATGTCCCCATTGCCTTTGTTGGAGGTCCAGGAGCCTGTTCTGCAACCACTGGGTAGGCGGGTGCACATGAGCATTGTTGGCCAGGATGCAACAAGGCTTCCACGATCTCCTCACAGTCCTGTGGGACGTGCTGCGGGTGGTAAGAAGTACCTGGAACCAGTTTGGCAAGGGATGCAAGGTGTCTCCACCACCCGCCCTTGCCTGGACACCTGTAGTTGAAGATCCTCTCTCACGGATGAGGCATCTGGAAGGTTGGGTAGGGCTTCATTTTGAAGGGTAAGGTTCTGGAGGGAGAAGGGCGTCAGTCCCCAACTGATGAAGTAGGGCACATCTTGTGTGTCGTTGGGCCAGGTTCTGGATTCTGGGAAGCCCATGATGAGTTGCGTTCCAAAGCCCCTCCTGTGAGGTCACTGGCGTTGTATACCTGGGCTGAGGCCGTTGCCTGAAAGCATCGATGTACATGAACTTGTAGTACAGCATCGACCATATCGAAGAGGACTGATGCTGAAGAAGACCCCTTGTATTCTGATAAGTGGACCCTGAGTTGCTGGAGCTTTGCAGGCCACGTGCTTCCCATCTATGGCTTCAACAGTGTGGGGAAGTTCCACTTCTGATACCACTGCTCTGCAACTTTCTTCCATCCTTCTTCAGTGGAGGCGGCCACTGGAGGAGCTTCTCCAGGTATTCTTCAATGGACATGGCCTGCACCACTTCTCATGACACAATGCCGATGGTGTTGTGTGGCCACCCTCCAGGCGTACCTGGCATGTTCCTAATGTGGTCCGGAGGCCAGGTGCAAAGAGTCAGTGCCACCTCAGCCAGGGTCCAGGCTGGGCCGGAAGTGGTGTTTGCCTGGTTCAACGAAGGTCTCACCGCTCCACACTTCATCCAAACATGCTGGTGGCATCCACATGTGCTGAGATGAAGTAGATTGACATTTGAAATTAGAGAGCAAGAAGAATAAACAATTTTATGAAATTTGGGATCTTTTTACCAATGGCTAGATGATAAGATAAGATAATAGAATATTATATTTATAAAGAGTTTTTTTTCTTTTTTTAGGATTAATTTGTTATGATTATTTGATTTGTTATAGAATAAAGTGTTTAAAGTATGATATCCCATAAAGAATGAAAGATTAGTAATATTAGGATATGATTGACAATATAAATTGTTATGCAATATAATTATTGACACTATAAAATGAATGCACAAAACTGATGAACCAACCGACACAACCGAAGAATATATGAGAATAAATGTTTTTATGCTTATGTTATGTTATGTTTGTTTGTTAAAAATTAATAAAAATTCTTTATTAAAAAAACATGGCTGGTGGCATCCTCATGAAGTGCTAGAATGCACGAGTGTCTTTGTTCCTCACGCCTCCACATCAGCTTGTCATACAGTCCGTACTCGACTCTTCTCGCATCATCTTCAGGCCCACACACTTCTTGGACGCCTCCTTTTCCTTGCGTAGAACAGGTGAAAGAGCCTGAAGAGGGCTTGCACTGCTGTGTAGAATGATGACGCTACCAAAAGGAGTGTGCGACGATCCATGGTGGAGATGACTGGATGCTGTGAAGAGCAAGAGCAAGGAGCAAGGATGAAGAGGTCTGCACACCAGGCTGCTGGATGAAAGTGAGAATCCAGGTGATTCCTCCCCTTTTTATAGAATATAGATTTTCCATTAGGGTGTCCTCTGTATCCTCTAGACATCCTCCAGACATCCTAAATATCTGAAGATACGTCCCCTATACGAGCGTTTTTGTCCGTTTTAATGCTTTATACGCGAGCTGCATCCGCTACATCCTTTCTATGTCCATGCTACTAACACTGCATCGATGTTCCGTGTCCGTTTCACTTCCTCCCCTCTTTCTGTTTTTCCGCTGGAGCAGATGCGAGTTGTGCAGATGCGCAGCGGATGCCGAGCGAATACAGCAGACATGTAACAGATGTAGAACGTTTGTTTCCCCGTATGTGTCGTGGGATGTAAGAATGGATGCTGCAGAAAGTTCATCCACCTCAAAAAGTTTTGCGCAGCTCAAAACTTTCTGAGTGGATGAAATTCTCAGTAGACGGATACTGGACAGATAGAACGTATGAATCACGCAGTGAGTACAGAACGGAAGCATCGCGTTAACCAACGGATGGCAAGCGTTTTTCTCCGTTTTACATCCTCTTTCCATCCGTTGGTGCAGTGTGTCATGGGCTTTAACTGTAAATTAGGATATAGGCAGTCTATGCAAATAGAACAACACATGTATATATAAAACCAAATTTATACAGTACCTACCGGTATGTATCCAAGCAAATATAAAAATAATGCTACATAATGGTAAGCGGAGGTGGGAAAGTTTTGAATCACTCAGCAATTTAGACTCTAAAGTTACTGCTTTTATTACAAAAAGGGCAGCAGAAAAAGGGAGTAGAGTTATTCAATATTCTGATAGTAAATGATGCTTGCAAAGATTGGCTGGGAAATTAAACTCAACATTATCTGTTTGCTTAATAAATGTGTAAAAAAATGTGTATTTTGCACTGAGTTTTGTCAAATCATGAGAAACCACAGCAAAGCAAGTTGCATGTCGTTCTCCTACAAGATACAAACTTTCAAATATAAACTTCCCTCAAAAATAAATTTCTTTAGTTCTTTGGTCATTTGTTTTGCTGTTTTCTATATCTTTTTCTTTCAAGGAAAACTATCCTGAGATTTCCACATAGGACCATTAATGGCATTGCAACACTTTAAATTCAAGTTCATTCTTTCCATTCTACATCAGAACATTCAATAAATTCTTTAGATATGAAGAACTGAATTCTTCAGTATTCGTAAATCAATAAAAGCTTCCTTTCAAAGAATTGGGACATCTTTAATGCAAAAACCCCTCACATTTGACAGTATTTAAAAATGGGCAGTCTCGTTTTTATTGGATAGACAACAGAAATAAGAAAAGAAAGTGCATACAATAAATGTAGAAAGTATAGAAATAGAATAAATAGAATGTATTGGACATGATATGTAAATGTATAAAAATGTCATAGTTCTGTTTATTAAGTGATTGAGATGTGTAAAAAGAAAAAAAATCCAATAAAGTATTTGTAAAAATAAAATAAAATCTGGCATTCCCCTTACTTTTGAACTTGGGGGAATTATTAAGGGCACACAGATATATAGATAAGTACCTACCTACCTACTGTTTTATGGGCATAAAATCAAATTAAGCCCCTCCCCCCAAATTAAGGCCTATATTAAACATGCAAAATGGGGGGAAATGGCAGGGGGGGCTTGCCATTAGAAAGTCCTTTTGTTGCATATCTGGATATGGTGCTGCCTGCATTGACTTTGGCATTGGTGGGGCGCTTCGTATTGTGACACCTTCCTCCACCATTGCTTTCTCTTCTCCCTTGCTGCCGCAGTGTTAAGAGCAATGCCACGGCATTTGGTGCAGCCATGCACAGCCAGCCAGGGCTCTTCCCTGCAACTGGAGCCCGGCGGAGACACTCCGCTTCAGGCTCTCCTGTCGCCGCCTTCCCTTTGCTTTCGAAGGTAAAGCCAATTATTTTAAAAACGATGCCCTCCTACAACATAGCCTCTCCTGCCCGAGAGGGCAGCCCAACCCCACGTGGGGAGGCGACTCTCTGGGGGCCGCAGCACAGGATCGCCCCCCCCGGGAGAAGTGCCCAGCCGCCATCCCTGCCTGGCGCCAAACAGAGCGCAAAGAGCTTCGCCTGGGGCACCCAGCGCAGCTGACAGGCGGGCCCTCCTTCCCGGCAGTGGAGCTCTCACCAAGGCAGCGAGCACCTCCCTGCCAGACCCTCTACTCATCCCGACAGGGCTGCACCAGAGCCATATGGGCTGGGCAGAGCCAGGAAAGTGAGCCGCGGGTGCACGCCTGCCTGCCAAGCAAAAGAGCCAGGCCGACTTGAGCTTCACTTCCTTCCCAAGTCCCTCCAGCGTGAACCCAAAGGGGCCACCGGGAGAGGCCACCTGAGGCAGTGATAGCGCCCACCCATCCATGGACAGGGAGGCAAAGCAACTCATCCTCCTCCTCCGAGCTGCGCCCCGCCAAGTTAGTGCCTCTGCCTGATGCCCGTTCTGCTACAGTGTTTGGAGCTGCCAGCGCATTTGGAGATTCAAATGCAAGGAATCTCCTGGGCAAGGAGTGGAAAGGATGGGCGGCTTCGGGCTCTCTCTGCCGGCCAGGGAAGCAGCGCTGCCATCACCTCACCTCCCTGTCCATGGACAGGTGGGCGCTATCACTGCCTCGGGCAGCCTCTCTCGGTGGCCCCTTTGGGTTTGCACTGGAGGGACTTGGGAAGGAAGCAAAGCTCAGGTCGGCCTGGCTCTTTTGCTTGGCAGGCGGGCACGCACCCGTGGCTTGCTTTCCTGGCTCTGCCCAGCCTGCATGGCTCTGGTGCAGCCCTGGCAGGATGAGCAGAGGGTCCGGCAGGGAGGTGCTCACTGCCTTGGCGAGAGCTCCACCACTGGGAAGGAGGGCCTGCCTGTCAGCTGCGCTGGGCATCCCAGACAAAGCTCTTCACACTCTGCCCGGCGCCAGGCAGGGATGGCAGCTGGGCACTTCTCCCGGGGGGGGCGATCCTGCACTGCGGCCCCCGGAGATTCGCCTCCCCACGTGGGGTTGGGCTGCCCTCTCAGGCAGGGGAGGCTACACTGTATACGTCAATTGTATACGTTGCTATGTCAATTTATTTTACTACCAATTCTGTGGGCGTGGCAGTGGAAGGATACTGTAAAATCTCCAGTCAGAGGTGGTATTTGCTGGTTCTCCAAACTACTTAAAATTTTCACTACTGGTTCTCCAGAACTGGTCAGAACCTGCTGAATACCACCTCTGCTCCTGACATCTCAGACTGAAAACGGGGAAAAAACAGTTCAGTTAGTTCTCAACTCATGATTGTAACTGAGCCCAGAATTCTGGTGGTAAGTCATTGTAGTTGTAAATCAAGCTATCATATGACCAGACCTCATTTTTGTGGTGATTGTTAAGTAAACAACATAGTTGTTAAGCAAACCCATTTTCCTGAATGGGTGGGGGGGGGTTTGCCAGAAATCAGAAGTAAATGCTGGAAACTGGCAAAAAGTTGTAAATTGTCACGTGACTGTGAGACAATTCAAACAGCCACAAAAGTGGCCCAGTTAACAAGCACCCCAAATTCAATCATGTGACCACTGGGGGAATGCAGCCATTGTACCTTCAAAAATGGGTCATGAGTAGCTTTGGAGAGGTCCTTCCTAAAGTTGAATGGTTACTAAGTGATGGTTGTAAATTGTGGACTTCCTGTACTTACAATCTAAGGAAATCAGATGGTTTAACATCTAGGCTGGGCAAAGTCATTGGTGAGCAGCATATATGTGTGTGTGCAAAAAAGAAAGCTATCAAGAGTCAGCATGGATTTGCCAAGAACAAGTCAAGTCAGATTAATCTCTTTTTGTGAGTGATTCATTTGGTAGACCAACTGTGAGCGTAGAATGTCTTTGTATCAGCAAGATGTCCAATAAAGTCACCCCTGATGACTTCATAAGATAGATAAATATGGGCTAAAGGATATTGTAGGATAGAATACTTTATTGTCACTTTGAATGTACACAAATCGCCACACATTAAAATGAAATTATGTTGCATGCAGCTCTCAGTATCCACCTCTAATATAAGTATAAACATGACAAGATAAATAAATAGATACAAAATTATGCATGTACGCCAGTAAATTGCAATTAGTTGAATAACTTCACTCCAAAGATGCTTGTTCTGCATTGCCTGGAAGGAAACAGCAAATAAGATCCATACTTCAACCCACTGCTCTCAAACATACTTACAGAGTAAAGGCCCGGTCCCAATGCACTTACGGATGCAAAGAGGATGTAAAACATTAAAAAAAGCTTGCCATCCATTGGAAAACGCTATGCATACATTGTGTACTCATT
>BHFT01002919.1:0-10827 GCA_004320025.1 Laticauda laticaudata
GTACTTACATGTATGTTGTTCAGCTTCCTTCGGGTATTATCCCACGTCATTGTAGTTGTGCTTTTAAAGTTGTAGCACCGTTTCGGCAGAATCTCATCTGCCATCATCAGGCTTCTGTATTGAATACTGCCTGTATTGAATACATACTTCTGTATTCTATATTGCATCATCAGGCTTCTGTTCGTATACAAATTCAATATAGAAGCCTGATGATGGCAGATGAGATTCTGCCGAAACGTTGCTACAACTTTAAAAACACAACTACAGTGACGTGGGATAATACCCGAAGGAAGCTGAACAGCATACGTACCCGTGAAAACTTACTTTTTTGCCACCAATTTATCAAAGTTTATCAAGGTTTCCAGAAAATTAAAGCTACCACCTGAAAACACCCACCCTGGTATCTATAACTTTTCAAGGGACTGGATACCATTCATCATTCATTCTGGTGAAGGAAATGCTCTTGAAAATTGCTTAGAGAGCAAGAGCTCATAGCATTTTCAAAGGCAATTGTGAATATTTCATTCCTTCTTACCGTCTTAGAAAGAAAGGCCTACATACCAAGTATTCATTGGAACCATCTGCACAGTAGTTGTGTCAATCACTTTCTTGGTCCTTTTCAAGATAAAAACAAAATGTTATCAGCAAGGATTGTTTTCACTTAGATGAAAGAGACAGAACAAAGAAAAAGTCCTCTCTCTCCCCCCCCGCCCCCACCAAATGGCTCACAAGAGAAGCCATGTCCTCTCTTTTCCTAATTGATCAGCAGATTCTTCCTTTTTGTATTGGTAAAACCTCACCATTGTCCAGCCATCCTCTGCCTTGTCATCAGTCTTGTCTAACAAGATGCCTGGTTTAGTCAAACTGCATGGGAGAATAACAGTGCTATGCCAGCAAAGCCAGTGCACCAAAGAAAATGACGCCCATTTTGCCCCCCCCCTTCAATGCTTTGGGAAAGGGCCATCAGTTATGAGATGGCAGATTCTTCATGCCTTTCTCTTTGCCAAGACATTGATAACAATTAAGCATCCTCAGATGCAGTAAGATGAGATTTCCTCATTTGCTTCCCTCTATCTCGGACCACAGACCTAGCTGAGTCCAGGCAGTGCTAGCTAAGGGTCACTGCAAGTATAATTCAGTGAATGTGGAACCTACCAGGTTGGGAAAGGTTGGGACAGTTTTTTCTCTATGCTTAACAATCTATAGTCAGTATGTTAGGTCAACTGTGATATGTTCTACCGCTATTTCAAACCTGTTGTTTTTCTTACATGAAGTTATCAAAGAAGGTTTAGGTTAGCTATGTTGCTACCACATTCACACATTCCAGTTATTCATATTTACATTACTTGGTTCTAGTCCATTTAAAAAAAAAAGGTAAAGGAATCCTTGCAAATTTTACTCCACTAATCATTGCTGACTATAGGGGTGAGACTCATCTCTGTTTCAAGGTCATTGAGCCAGCACTGTCCAAAGATATTTCCATGGTCATATGGCCAGCACGGCATCATAGAGTGCTGTTACCTTCCCACCATAAGGAATCTATTTATCTACTTCAAACTGCTAGGTTGGCAGGAGCTGGAATGACATCAGAATTCACCTCATCACATGGCACTCAGGTCTCAAACCTGAGCTGCCAGCTTTCCAGATGACAAGCTACAAGCCTAGTATCTTAACTGCTGAGCCTCCCAGTCCAGATTTTTGATGATGGTGGTGGTGATGATGATGAAAGCTTGCTAAAACTTTAATACAGATGTATTAAACTACTGTGAGTTTCTGGAGCTCCCGACTTGGTTCCCTACCCAAGAAAATTAAAATTACTAGGTTTAAATCATATAGGCATAACTATCAACAAGTCATTTTTCATCCAACAGTAACTGCAGGAAATCAACCAACATCAAGAATATGTCAATTTACTTCCACAACAGTTTCTCCCACTCACATACTCACACACATGCTTTTTGTTGCCAAAGGATGATCCATTGCAAATAGCCCAAATCCTACTATTTTCCAGTGACAGCTCCAATTTTTGCATTAAAAAAACAAGGGAAAAGACACAATTGCAAACCATGTCTTTCAATTATTACATAATCTGAACTAAAATAAGTGAGGGAATGAGTGGTGTCATATATAAATTAGACAGTCTATTTATTGACGTAGCCTATACAGATTATAGTGCTTTGTAATCTATATAGTAAAAATAAGATTGACATTTAAAATACATACAAATGCAAAAAAACAACCACTTGAATAGTATTATAATCTATATATTGCAGGATGCCCTGATCATCTTCGGTTGACAGGCTGAATTATTATAGGCAGTAGTGGGATTCAAAAAGTTTTACCACCAGTTCAGTGGTGTGGCTTGGTGAGTGTGTGTGTGTGCACACCAAACATTCACATTGCACAGGGGAAGAGGCGTTTGTGCAGGTGCAGAGGCATTCCAACTCACCTCTTGCAAACCTGCACTCTCCTAGTTGCTTCAGCAGCTGCTGCGTGGAACTCCTCTGTGCCGCGCAAAGCAGCTGTGCTTCAAAAGCAGAGGATAAAGGTGAGTATGTGAGCCCAGGTGGGTGAGTGGGCCCAACAGCAGAGCGGTGAGGAGAACCAATTCAATCTCCACTGCTCATTGCCGCCATGGGCTCGACAGAACTGGGCCAAACCAGTCGAATACCATCACTGATTTTTGGGCATGCTAATCCTTTTTCACATGTTCTGAATAGCGAAATATTTCCTCTAAACAACTGTGTGTGCATAACCAAGTCTACAATCCTAATTGTTATAATAGCTTGTTGCCAAGTACCCAGAATGCAAACACATGAACTGCAGTGTGCATCTTTGTATGTGTGACTGTCGCAACTCTGGATTGTAAGTAGCTCTAGGGAGATCCATCATAACTTTGAATGGTTGCTAAATGATTCATTGTTAAGGGAGGACTATCTTTAATTGCTACAAAGAAATAAACCCATACTTGTATCTTGTCCTCTCTCTGTTTGAGGTAGTTCTTGACTTATGGACCACAATTGAGCCCAAAAGTTATGTTTCTAATCATGACAGTTGTTAAGTGAGTTTTGCCTCATTTTATAGCCTTTCTTGTTATCAGTTGTTAAGTTAGTAACACAGTTCTAAAGCGAATCTGGCTTTCCCATTGATTTTGTTTGACAGAAGGTAGCAAAAAGTGATCACATGACCACAGGACACTGCAATCATTATAAATATGAGCCACTGGCCAAGCAAGTGAATTTTCATCACATGACTCTGGGGATGCTGCAATGGTTAGTGTAGGTGTGAAAAACAGTCACAAATCATTTTTTCTCAGTGCCTTTGTAACTTCAAACATTCACTAAATGAATGATTGTAAATCAAGGACTACACATACTGAAGAGAAAGAATGCATAATCCAGCAATTCATGTTAATTCCCTGTCCATTCAAGAGCTATGAAGTATGTATGGTTTCCTCTATAGTTCTTTTATATTAAAGAACCTGTTGTCCTTTAGATGTTGCTGATTATCACTCCCAATGTCTTTTGCCAATAGCTGTCCTGAGGATAAGTTTTCCACTCTAATTTACAGCAAAGTCCAACTGAGACAAGAGGGAGAAAGAAACTGAGTTACTGAATAACGATATGTACAAGGACTCCAGGATCCATGAGGTCCTGATTGATATATTGTGTATTTTCTTCCTTTTCTTTCTTTTTATCTCTGCCTCCAGCCCCTTTTACATCTGAAGATGTCCCTTCTTGCATAAGGAGTTATATGAATAAACTCTTTGCATACTGCAATCGTTCAAATGGTCTTTTGGAGTATGAGTATTTAATTGCATTTTGGCAATTTTCCTTCCTTCTTCCTACTGATGTGGAGTTGTCTATTATGATGAAAGCTTTGTTGTGGAGTGTTTTCCTGAAATATGAAATCTTCAAACAATTAAAAAAAACTCTCCAGAGTGTTTTGGTTCCATTTATCCCCCTCCAGCTATTTTTAAAATGTATTTTAAGACTTGTTATGATCAAAAATATTCATCTGTGTAATAAAGGACTTGAAACATATTCCTAAAATAGAGCAAAAAACCCTTAAAAACTTTATACCAATAACTTCTATCTTCTACAATTGGTAGTACTAGATTTGCAACTCCTGACATGATCGATTTTTCATACTTTGTTCCAAATTAAATTCATACCATTAAGCAGAATCAATAAAAACCAGGTATCCTCAAAGAATGGGATAAATCCCATGAATTTTGTCAATAATGGGCTCAGAATACCTCTATTCAATCTGATGGCATTTTGTTTTGATATTTTAAGTGTGGGCAACATTTATCACAAGCACTGTTTTTATGAATTTTTCATTTGGGATTATAAGGAAGAACAGGAAGCTTAGAGGAATTCTTTGATGATCAGTAAAAGAATTGGTATTCAAAGTAACAAAACAAAACCTTTTTTAGGAAATTTCCTAATGCCCCTGGGGAAATTTCCTAATGCCCCTGGGGAAATCCTGTGACATTTCTACTGACAACCACTGAAGTAATTGCTTTTGTAGCTTTCCAGTACGGAGGCAATTTGCCACTTCATTCTCAATTTGATTGATGAGAATGGAGTCTTACCATTTCTGCAACTGTTATTATTGTTAAATTGTGACCTCTTGGCTGATTCCAAACTTCTTTCCAAAGAAACTCTAATATGCATGACAAAATGTTTATTCAACAAGATGGCACTTTGAATCTCTGAAAGAAAACCCCTGTTTTTGCAAAAGTCACCAAGATATCAGTGGTGGTGAGAGTGTCCTCTTCCATCTTTGAATGAAATAAAAATTAAAGCCCAGTTTATTGAGAAAATATTTTATTACTAGAATTGCATGCATTTAAAGGTAGCTAAGCATGAAGTAATAATCCCCTTGTGGGCTTCAAAGCTTCTAAAGTGTTTATTTTATAGCACAACTAAGTAATGTAGCTTCTGCAGTACTTGGTTGTGCTGCAAGATAACATTTTAGAAGCTTTAAAACCCACAAGGTGGTCATTACTTCATAAAGTGAAATAGCAAACTCAAAATATCACTGCTTCATTATAGTGCAGTGCAGGATTTCCTATCCACATTTGCAACCTATTTTTAAAAGAAGTCCATCCTAACTAAAGTGAAGTGAAGAAAGTGTCCTTTCTAATTCATTCATAGTTCACAACCACAAATCAAGAAAAATGGACCTCATTGTTAGCATTTAAAAAACAACTTTTATTAAATAAGTATTCTAAATAAAGTCTTTCCTTCTTGTTTAATGACTCACATGTCTTGGTTATGATGGCAAGCAGGCCCACCTGGATTTCATAGCTAAGTAATGCAGCCTGTGACAACTTACTTCACACCATATTGCTTAGTAATAGCAATCCTGGTCTTGATTGTCATCATAGCTTTAGAGGTTCTCATTCTCTCCCTCTCCCCTCTCCCCCTTCCCTCTCTCTCATTTCTAGGCATATATAGTATGTATTTTTCAGTAAATTTGCCACAACTTTGTTCAAGACCCTTTCCTCCTTCCATTCCTAGAAACATTTATTAATTCCCATTGGAAAAAGACAATATCTGGGCCACTTTGGTTCTGCATATAAGAAAAATATTTTCTAATAGTATCCCAATTTGGTGTAGCAGTACAGAAAAAATTAAAATAAAGAAAGACACTCATATGCCAGAAACAAAACAATGAATCTGCAGAGAAATGTAAGAGAGGATAAAAAACAGCGGAGAACTTAGCTTCTGCAGATCAAGATTCAGACAGGATTTGAAATATAGGATTTCAAATATGGCAATTTGTTCTCAGATTATAACAGCAACACCAACCTGCTGGCTCTCCTGGCAATATTTTTCTATCACTTCTAAGACCTACAATGTCCTTTCCTAGATGATAGAATTTGTGTTTTGCTTCTTCAAACAATGAATTGGCAACAATTAAAAGCAAAAAAGCTTTCTTTCCATGGGTCATTATTGAATTTAAAAAATTAAATGCACCCTATATGAGCGCTACTTAATATCATTAAAACTTTACATATTGCCCTTTCTTGAGATTTTCTTCTGTTAATAACCACCATTAAAATATTTGAAATTATTCAGAAGTTATTGTTTCTGATTTGTTATATAATGTATTACCACATTTAAAAATAAACAAAGATTGACCCCACTGAATTATAACTTATATTTGAGTTTTGCAATTATTCTAGCTACAGCTTCTTTAACTTTCTCTTGATGTCAGAACAACAGCAGCTGCATATCATTATGGGTACTTACAATCATTACTTGTTAATATTCTATAATGATAATTAGTTCAGAGATCAACTTATCTCTCCATTATAAAGAGGGATGCAACATAAAAGGAAATTGAAATGAATTATATTATTTTATTGTCTTGGAAGTTCAATCTACTCTGTTAAAATCAAGGGGCATTTTACTAATTGATTTCAATGACTGGGCATTGCACTTTTCATTTTCTCATGGGAAAAAGCACAACTTTGCTTAAAATGTAGTAAAGGACAACTAGCATCAAGCAATTTAATGTTTGCAGGTCTCACTTTGTTTCTGTTCAAGGCATCCATGTCATTATTGAAACAGTCTTGTTTTGTCTTCCAGGGCACAAAAGTAACTGCCCCCTCTCCCCATACACACAGATACACACACATGCTAATTGCCACATCAAATGACCAAAAATGGCCCAGTGGAAACCTTCAGATAACTGTGAAAAAATTCAGGCCATCCATAAATGCTGGGTAACCTTTGCGAGAAATTTCCCATCCCAGATTAGGTTACTTTGGTTTGAGAATGGGGGTGGGGTGGGTTATCCCACAGGAAGAGTCTGGACGCAGATTAGTTCTGCACCATTGCAATTTCGTAATGCCAGCTTCATCCTCAGGCTTCAACAACACCTTTATTGTATTTTTTTTTTTACCATGATGGCCAAGAACACTGGCCGGCTTCTCGACAAAGACGAAAGCAAAGAATCTAGTGTGTTGCTAAAGTGTAGCTTCCCTTGCTTTGGTCATGCATCAGTGACGTGAGTGCCAGGGCTCGGATTCTGAACTCACAGAGAGCCAGAGAAATAAGGCAAGCATTTTCGGCTTGTTCAAAGGCCTCTCTTTTGTAAGGGGAAGACTAAAGTGGCACAGTCTATATACCTACCAAAGCATGTCAGGAGTCAAAAAAAATCTTAGTAGCCTTCTTTGTAGTGACTGCTATTCAGACTGTCTTCCAGACTTGCTATACAATTTTTACTGCTCTGAATTTGTCTTTTGTCAGGGCGACCTATCAGCTCAACTAATGAATGTCCAATTTGGGTCACGACCTAGTGCCTTCAAACTGTTCAGATATAAGTAACCAATCTCTTCTCCTTGTCATTTGCTCTTCCTTTCATGAGAAACCCCAAAAGTTAGATCTTTTTAGTAGCCTTCCCTTTTTAGCAGTGACCCATGGAAGTGAACTCTACTGTTCACAGGTAAGTCAAGCTATTAAGATCAACTAGGGTTTGAAGAGAGCTGTCTATAAGAACTGTCTATTGTTGCAGTAATTGTTTCCACCCATGACTCTTTGAAATAGTTCTTTTTGAGGTATAAGGTGTGCTATTTATAATTTTAACTTTAGTCATGTTCTGCCTTTATTAAAAAAAAAAAAAACCAAGAAATTTTACACAGCATTCTTCCTCCAGTTTTTCTTCACAGTGTCTGAGCTTACTACTCACTCAATATGTTTAAGTAGCATCTTATACACTAAAGCCTGGATTCATGGTAGAAAAGAGTAATAAAACTTTCACAAAATACACTATTTGAAAGAGAGGTGTTACCTTTCCAGGCCTATGGATACATGCATGCTTGTCATGATTTCAACATCATGTCATGACACCTTGCTATAAATATGGCACTGATAAGCACAGATTAAACTGAGCATTAAACCACAGAAACAATGCTTTATAACAGAGACATATCACCCTCCTTAGGAGATTGGCAGGGTCAGAGTCTCACCTTTTCTTTAGTGTTTGGTGGGAGATGATTGTTGGAAGGACTTATGAGATTCTCTAGGGTAAAAATATGAAATAGCTCTTGAGGTCGTCTCTATGCAACTTCCAAGTGAGAATTATTTAGAGGAAATGGCTTGCATGATGGTCTGGCTGGAACTATGGATAACGACTGCAAAAGGGTGTGTTGAAAACAGAAGCATCTTACTCTTTTGATATCTCATTTAAGGGGTTTAAAAATGAGCATGAGTGCAGTTGAGTCTTCCTATTCTCTTTCTTGCCCTTTAAATCCTGGAAAAAAAAATCAAAATGGTCCCAAACTGGCTCAGGAAATAATGGTGGGATTATCAGTCATCACCATCACAACAAATATTTTGGATGTGTTTATGTCACCATTTTCATTTAGATACTAGGCGAGGCTAATGGCTATGAAGAATTTAGTACTGCCCGTCCTGATGTCCTTTAACGGAAAATATGGTTGAGAAAGTGAAAGTTGTAGGAAGCTTGATAGAGAATGTCCATGTAATCCATGTAATAATTCATCATATTTCAAGCAAAAGAACTCTACGTGGTCAGATTATCATTCTTGATGTCAAGAAAATGGATTGCAATAAGCTAAGGGGAGAATGCAATGAGGTACCTCAGAATCTCTCCTGGGCCTGGGGTTCTTCAATATTTTTATAATGCTTTCAGCAAGTAGATAGAAGGGATGCTCATCAAATTTGCAGATGACACAAAACTGAAGGGGATTGTTAATTCCAAGGTAGGGTTAAGATTCAAATGGACTGAATTTAAACTAGGTGGCCTACCCAGAAAAATGCTTTTGAATAGCAAGAAATGTTTGCTCCACACATAAGCACAGGGTGGAAAAAGATCCCAAGTAAAAAATAGTTTGTGACTTGACAGTGGTACTTTTTAGAAGTATTCAAATGTCCTGACAGATCACAGGTTAAAAACATGGCCCTGCTGTATGCTGCAACCACCAAAACAGCTGAATGTAAGCCTAATTTGAGGTATAGGCTTTAGGTCATAGGAAGTGAGAGTTCTCTTCTTTTCTACAGTCAAATTGCATTTGATATACCGTGTCCAGCTTTGGACATCACAATTCAAAAATAATACTGATAAACTGAGAAAAGTCCTGATCAGAACAATAGATACTCTCAGGGGTCCAAAGGCTAAATTCTATGAAGAATTATTTTAAAAAACTGGGCATATTTAACATAAAGAAGATAATAATTAGGACAGACATGAGAGTCACCTTGTAATACAGTACTCACAAGATCTGTCACAGGGAGGAGGATGTGGATTTATTTATTTAGTGCTCCAGGATATAGCATGAACCAATGGGTGGAAGTTTTATAAAGAGCCAACTAAAAATAAGGATTTTTGAATATGATGTCTATTAAGTAGTGAACAATGTCCTGGATTTATGGATGATCCATTAATGGAGATTTTCAAGCAAAGTTTGGAGATCCATTTGTATGGGATGGTCTGAAAATCCCTGCCTTGAGTAACAGGATGGATTCAAGGTCCTTCCAATCCTATGTTGTTGTTTTTTCTAGTTCAGAGCCTGAATTTCCTCTTTGTACAATATGTGGATAAATTTGATTGTATGGGGATGCAAGGAGTGATATTTTTTCCCAGTAAACTGCAGAAATGCAACCAAATAACATTAGATATGGATAGAGATATGACTGACTTTTTTTCTTGCCATGAAATTAATGCTGCAGCTATTGATAAATGAAATAGAATCTAATCCATTTATTCAGTAAACATTATACAGTATAAAGGTTCAGTTGGCAAGTAATTCCAGTACTTGAGCTAACTGTGGAAACTGTGCATTGTGAGATGCTGTTTATCCTCACAAGCTGTTCTTAATTATTCTGGATAACTGTGGGTAATTTATATGACCACTACAAACATTTCCTATCAGAATACACCCCTTGTATAAGTTCTAATGTACTTTAATCCTTCAAAGTGCTTAAATGCTAGCTAAGTAATAGAGGAAATAAGATGATTTATTTTAGGAAATAGAAGGAACAACCTAGTACTTAGAGTGGACCAATCAACATTCTTTATTTAGCCATTTATTAACTTTGCTTAACCAGAATTAATAGCCGGGCAGCAACACCAGTTTGGGAACATATGCAATCTGGTGGCAACAACAGCAATTTAGATATGATTAAAGGCAGAGAACCAGCCTTCCCACTTAAATATACATGTGTATATATAACAAGATAGATGGTATTCTTTTTCAGATCTGAAGTACAGGGTGTGATCTTACCCCCTTTTTCCCAGCCAGCCTCAAAACTGAGTGAAAGATTAATCTGATGGCAACTTTCGTATGGCTGATGAATTGGATGTGGAAATGCCATGTTCACTGATGCTGCCTGTAATCTCAAACTCTTCATCTGTCTAGTCTTGAATTAGGTGCTTTGGCAGGGAGCTCTTTGCCATTCAGTTACAATTTCCCCCCTTAACAGACTGTGCCATTCATGCCCTAAAATTATCAAATGATTACAGATCAAATCATCTCTGTGATATTACCATCTAAGTAAAGCTATTCAACACCACAGACAATACTGCTACCCTTCAAAAAGACCTCGATTACGTATCAGAACGGTCAAACAAATGGAAACTTCAAATCTCAACAAATAAATGCTCTGTCCTACATATTTTATCAATGTTTTATCTCTAAAGGCCCTGTCCCACTGGCTGACGGACGCAAAACGTATGCATAAAGGACACAGCGGATGAGCAAAATTATGGGGGTGCTCCATCCGTTGTCATCCACTCCAAAAAGTGGCGAAAATTTGCATAAACAGAATGGAAAAGAACGGACGTGGGTAG